>JAPVLO010004365.1:0-16183 GCA_027257055.1 Cephalopachus bancanus | reverse complement strand
CACACTTTTTTCCAAAGATGTTGTTCACCTTTCAGTTACCATGCAGTGTAGAAGCATTTATTTCTGACCAAATCCTGACCTGCATCTGTTATTTGTTTTATTAATGATGTCCATTCTTACAAGGGGCATGTGTTATTTCAAAGTGGTTTCACTTGCATTTTTTATCCAGGGATAAGTGACCATTCAAGAATTCTCTAAACTAGGTAGTCTTTTTTTTTTTAAAGCAGTGTTTATTGAGAGGACTGAGAAACTCCCAAACTGAGAGGAGACCTCAGGGTTGCCCAAGAAGTAATCTTGTATTAGTATGGTCACAGAGTCATGTTGAGACTTGGTTATAGAAAAACCAAACAGTATTTTAGCACTTTCCTTAGTTTAGAAACTTTTGGATGTCTTTACTATTGTGCAATTGCGTTTGAGCAGTGTTTCATACAGGATTTGAACATTGCTTTTGCTAAGATCATAATCAATTTTTCCAAAATTTTTTAAATTTATCAAAATTTTTTATACTAATGCAGAGTCCAAATACTTACTACTTTGTAAATCTCCATGTTATGTTGTTTTACAAATATTGGGCCCCAAATTCTCTTTTTCTGTGTGCCTCATTGTAAATGCTTTGTGATTAAAAGTACAAGATTAATAGGATAATTTGCTGCAGAGTACAGCATTGTGTCTTAGGTAGAGAAAATACTAGGGGATTCAAAGGAAATACTTTTTTGAAAATATAACTTGGGTTAAAATATAAAGGGAATGTGATTTTATATTTCCTTAAATTATGTAAGGGAAACTTTTCTCTAAGGATTGCACATCTGTAGCATTTAATCAAACTTAACGAGCTGAAAATACAGAGTGCACCATGAAAATGTACATAAAACTTAAGAATGGAAAAAGCTGTATTAAATTATGATACTGTTTTTTTAAAAAATTTTCAGATTTATTATGCATTCTGCCTTCTAAATAGCACCTACATACAGTGAATCTCAAGGCTAAGTTTTCTAAGAATGATATAGATCTGGAATCTCAACAAGTTTCAATTTAGGCAGAATAAAACATTCAGATTTTATGTGCGAAACACTGTAGTTGTCATTTTGAAGGAAGAATTATACCATGTATTCCCACATATTAAAGGGAAAAGGAGTTATCATTGCAGTATTATACAATTCTTGAAAAATCAATCCCTGCATAATGAATGTTTCTAGACCTAACCCTGAATTGTAACCCTTTTTAAAGTAAAAAAATAATAAAAAATGGAATAAACAAATAAATTCACTGGCATGTTTACAGCTTTCATTTATTCAGTTATGTAATTATTTATTTTAATTTTTTAAAATATGGGGTAAAATTCAAAGTTATAATAACAAACATTGATTATGCAGGGTCCCTGGTCGATGAGGTATGCCCCTCCCTTCCTTAGCAGTATCCCTCCATTGCCAATCCCACTCCTCCCTCTAAACAGTTTTCCACTACTACCAATCACATTCTGACTGCACTATAAGTTCAGCTCATGAGTGAGAATATAGGGAACTCTGTTCTTTGTTTCTGTGATAAATCAGTGAAAATGACTTACCTCATATCCATCAAACATTCTGCAATATCCTTCTCTCTGTCCTTTTTTATGACTGCATAGATTACCAGCGTGTATATACCACATTTATATTATCCATTCCAGCATTTATGGGCAACATGCTTGGTACCATGTTTTGTTTTTTTTTTTTCAATTGTGATTAGACATGTAAAAAACATACTGGTGCAGGTATCTTTTTGGTAAAATGATTTGGTTTCCTCCAGGTATATTCTCTACAGGGCAATTACTGAGTCACATGGTAGGTCAAGATCTTGTCCCTTTATAAACCACCACACTGTTTTCCAAAGATGTTGCTCTACTTTTCAGTCCACATGCAGTGAAGAAGCATTTATTTCTTCCCAAAACCTGACCTGCATCTGTTATTGTTTGTTTTATTAATGATGGCCAGTCTTACAGGGGGTATGTGGTATTTCAAAGTGGTTCCATTGACATTTCTTTGAGGATGAGTGAGGCTGAGCAATTTTCATGTGTCTGCTGGCTGCCCCTATCTCTTCTTATGAAAAGTGTCCAATCACGTATTTTGCACACTTTGTGTGGTGTGTGTGTGTGTGTGTGTGTGTGTGTGTGTGTGTGTTGGAGTCTCACTCTGCCGCCCAGACTGGCCACCGCAGCGACCTGCTGGTCTCCAGCGATCCTTCCGCCTCAGCCTTCCGAGTAGCCGGAATTACAGGAATGCGCTACCATGATTTTTTTTTTTTTTTGATTTATTGTAGAGATGAGGTCTCGCTGCCCAGTGGGGCCTCGAACCCGCGGGCTCAGGCAATCAACTCACTTCAGCCTCCCAAAGGCGCGGGATTACAGACTGAGCCACCAAGCCCGGCCATGCACACTTTTCAAAGAGAAGGTTTGTCTCATTTATCTTAGTGTTTGAGTTTTTTGTCCATCCTAGATGTTATGCCTTTTTACAGATACATAGGTGGATAATCGTTTTTCCCATTCTCTTGGTGGTATCCCTGCTCTGCTGATTGTTTCTTTTGTTTTGCAGAACTATATTATTTACCCAGTGGGTCTTGGAGGTTTTTTGAAAGATGAGTGGGCTGAGAATTTGAGGTTTTCATTCTCTGTCCTGATCCATTGTCCTATGGACCTATGCTTGTTTCAATACCAGGCTGTGTTGATTACTGTAAACATATTAAATTTTGAAGTCTCAAAATGCGATAGCTCCTGTTTTGTTTCTTTTGATAATATTCTTTTGGCTATTATTTACTGTTTATGGTTTCATATGAATTCTTTACTGTAATTTCCAAGTCTGAGAAGAATGATGTTAAATTAATGACTATTTCATTGCATCTGTAGATTGACTAAAAGGCTAATTTTTACTTTTAAAGAGGTAAGTAAAGTCAGAGAAACAAGAATGTTATATTGTCATTTATGAAGTCAGTCTCAGAACTTTGACATCATAATGGGAGGGAGCTTGACTACCGAGCAATCCTTAGACTTCAAACACATGTGCACATTGCTCTGTCAAATGCGGTAGACATGGTGGATTTCATTCCCAAGTAGAGAAGAGAACCATGTGGTCACACCTATCTGAAAATTTCTCAGTAGATAAGTGACAATTAAAGAATCTTCAAACGAGTTAGTGTTTTTTGTTTTGTTTTTTTTTTTAAAGCAGTCTTCATTGAGGGGATCGAGAAATTTCAAAAGAGGGAGTGGATCTGATGGAGTTGCCCATGAGGTAGTATTTTATTATTATGGTCAGGGAGTCCTGTTGGAGCTTAGTTATATACAACCAAATTATATTTTAGCACTTTCTTTAGCTTAGAAACTTTTGGATGTTTTTAGTATTGTGTAACAGCCTTTGAGCAGCTTTTCCTATAGGATTTGTACATTGCTTTTGCTAAGATCATAATCAATTTTTCAGAATTTTCAATTATCTAAATTTTTATACTAATGCAGTGACAAAATACATACTACTTTGTAAATCTTCATGTTATTTTGGTTTATATATATATATGAGGCCACAAATTCTCTGTTTTCTGTGTTCCTCATTTTCAATGCTTGGTGTTTAAAAGTATCAGATTAATGGAATAATTTGCTTCAGAGTACAGCATTATGTCTTAGGTAGAGAAAACCCTAGGGGATTCAATGGAAATACTTTTTAAAAAATATAAATTGGGTTAAAATGTAAAGGGAATGTGGTTTTATATTTCCTTCAAATATATAAGGAAAACTTTTCTCTAAGGATTGCATATCTGTAACGTAATCAAAATTAACAAGCAGAAAATACAGAGTGCACCAAGAAAATGCACACAATATTTAAGAATGAAAAAGTTGTATTAAATTACGATATTGCTTTTTTTCTAAAAATTTTAAGATTTATTATGCATTCTGCCTTTTGAATACCACTTAGGTACATTGAATTGAATTTCAAGGTTTAGTTTTCTAAGAATGATATAGTTCTGGAATCTCAACAAGTTTCAATTTGGCAGAATAAAACATTCATAATTTATGTGAGAAACACTGTAGTTGTGAATTTTGAGGGCTGAATTGTACCATGTATTCCAACGTATTAAAAGGAAAAGGAGTTATCATTGGAGTATTATACAATTCTTAAAAAATCCATCCCTGCGTAATGAACATTTCTAGGCCCAACCCTGAATTGTAATCATTTTTAAAGAAAAAAATATATAAAAAATAGAATAAAGAAAGCCAGGCTCGGTGGCTCAGCCTGTAGTCCCACGTCATTGGAAGGCTGAGGTGAGTGGATTGCCTGAGCCCGCGGGTTGGAGACCTGCCTGGGCAGTGAGACCTCATCTCTACAATAAATAAAAAAAACCAGCCAGGCGTGGTAGCGCATGCCTGTAATTCTGGCTACTCGGAAGGCTGAGGCGTAAGGATTGCCGGAGCCCAGCAGGTCAAGGCTGTGGTGGCCAGAAGCGGCCATTGCACTCCATTCTGGGCGACGGAGTGAGTCTCCAACTGAAAAAAAAAAAAAAGAAAAAAAATAGAATACACTAATAAAGTTAGTTGGGTAACAATTCAGAGTTAGATACACAAACATTAATTATGCAGGGTCCCTGGTTGATGAGGTATGCCCCTCCCTTCCTTAGCAGTACCACTCCACTGCCAACCTCAACCCTCCCCTAAACAGTTTTCCACTACTGCCAATCATTTCCTTACAGCACTAAAATTGATCAAGTTCAGCTCATGAGTGTGAACATATGGAACTCTCTTCTTTTTTTATGTGATAAATCACTGAAAATGACCTACATCATATCCATCAAACGTTCTGCAAAATCATTCTGTGTGTCCTTTTTTATGGCAGCATAATATCACACTGTTTATATACCACAATTATTTTAACCATTCCTGTTTGATGGGCAACTTTATTCGTACCATTTTTTTTGCAATTGTGATTAAAGCTGTAAAAAACATACTGCTGCAGATATGTTTTTGGTAAAATGATCTCAGTTCCTCCAGGTATATTCTCTACAGGGGAATTCCTGAGTCACATGGTAGGTCAAGATCTTGTCCCTTTAGAAACCACCGCACGGTTTTCCAAAGATGTTGCTCTACTCTTCAGTCCACATGCAGTGTAGAAGCATTTATTTCTTCCCAAATCCTGACCTGTATCTGTTATTTTATTAATGATGTTATTGTTTTATTAATGATGGCCAGTATTACAGGGGGTATGTGGTATTTCAAAGTGGTTTCATTTGAATTTCTTTGAGGATGAGTGAGGATGAGCAATTTTCATGTGTCTCTATGCTGCCCATATCTCTTCTTATGAAAATTGTCGAATCTCATATTTTATACACTTTTCCAAGGAAAAGTTTGTCTGATTTTTCTGAATGTTTGAGTGTCTTGTAGATCCTAGATGTTAGGACTTTTTACAGATATATAGGTAGAGAATCATTTTTCCCATTCTGTTGGCTGTATCCTTTCTCTTCTCATGGTTTCTTTTGTTTTGCAGAGGTATATTAATTTGATTATATCCCACTAGTCTAACTGACTACTTAAGGCATGGGTATTAAGGACTACGAAGATGAAGTAGTTTACGGTTCCAGTTTCCCTAATAGTGTCGCTTGCGTTTTCTAAGATTATTATAACATGGTGTTTTACGTTTAGGTCTTTGATCCATTTGGAGTTGATGTGAATGGTGATAGACTGCAGTCCTATTTCAATCGTCTGCATGTTGTCAGCCTTTTCTCAGCACCACTTACTGAATATGTTCTCCATTACCCAGTGTGTCTTGGAGGTTTCTTCAAAGATGAGTTGGTTGAGAATTTGAGGATTTCATTCTCTGTCCTGATCCATTGGCCTATGGACCTATTCTTATACGAATACCAGGCTGTGTTGATTGCTCTAAACATATAGTAAAGTTTGAAGTCTGGAACTGCAATAGCTCCTGCTTTGTTTCTTTTGATAAGATCCTTTTGGCTATTCATGATTCTTTATGGTTTTATATGAATCCTTTATTGTAACTTCCAGGTCTGAGAAGAAGGATGTTAACTTAATGGTTATTTCATTGAATCTGTAGATTGACAAAAAGGCTAATTTTTACGTTAAATAGGTAAATAAAGTCAGGAAAACAAGCATAACAAATTGTTATTTATGACATCGGCCACAGAATTTTACATCATAATGGGAGGAACCATGACTACTGAGCAATCTTTAGGCTTCAAGCACTTGTGTACAGTGCTCTACCAAATGCGGTAGACATGGTGAATTTCATTCCCAAGAAGTGAAGAGAACCATGTGCTCACACCTATCCAAAAATTTCTCCAGGGATAAGTGACCATTTAACAATCCCCTAATGAGGTAGTATTTTTTTTAAAAGTACTCTTTATTTAGAAGTTCGAGATACTCTCAACATGGGAGGGGATCTGAGGAGGTTGACCACAAGGTAGTCATCTATTATTATGGTCACGGAGTCCAGTAGGAGCTTGGTTATAGCACAATCAAATAATATTTTTGCACTTTCTTTAGTTTAGAAAATTTTGGATGTTTTTTGTATGGTGTAACAACCATTGAGCAGTTTTTCCTACAGGATTTGAATATTGCTTTTGCTAATATCATAATCAATTATCCAGAATTTTCAATTATCTAAATTTTTCTGCTAATGCAGATCCCAAATACTTACTACTTTGTAAATTTCTATGTAATTTTATTATATATATATATTGGGCTCCAAATTCTCTTTTTTCTGTGTGCCTCATTTTAAATGGTTGGTGATTAAAAGTATCAGATTAATCGGATACTTTCTTGCAGAGTACAGCATTATGTCTTAGGTAGAGAAAATACTAGGGGATTTAAAGAAAATACACTTTTTAAAATATAAATTGAGTTAAAATATAAAGGGAATGTGATTTTATATTTCCTTCAAACATAAGGGAAACGTTTCTGTAAGGATTGCACATCTGTAACATTTAATCAAAATAAACAAGCAGAAAATACAGTGTGCACCAAGAAAATGTACACAAATTTTAAGAATGGAAAAAGCTGTATTAAATTAAGATACTTTTTTTTTCTAAAATTTTTAAGATTTATTATGCATTCTGCCTTCTGAATACCACTTAGGTACATTGAATTTCAAGGTTCAGTTTTCTAAGAATGATATACTTCTGGAATCTCAACAGGTTTCAATTTAGGCAGAATAAAACACTCATAATTTATGTGAGAAAAACTGTAGTTGTCAATTTTGAAGGCAGAATTATACCATGTATTCCAAAGTATTAAAAGGAAAAGGAGATATCATTGAAGTATTATACAATTCTTAAAAAATCAATCGCTGCATAATGAAAATTTCTAGGCCCAAAACTGAATTGTAACCATTGTTAAAATAAAAAAAAAATAAAATAAATAATGTCAGTTGCATCTTTTACAGCTTTCATTTACTTATTTGTTTATTCATTCATTTATATGTTTATTTATAATAATTTTTTTAAAAACGTGGGATACAGTTCAGAGTTAGATATGCAAACATTGATTATGCAGGGTCCCTGGTTGACGAGATATACCCCTTGCTTCCTTAGCGGTATCCCTCCACTGCCAATCTCACCCCTACCCCAAACCAGTTTTCCACAACTACTAATCACTTTCTTACAGCACAATAAGTGATCAAGTTCAGCTCATGAGTGAAAACATATGGAACTATATTGTTTGCTCCTGTGATAAATCACTGAAAATGACCTACCTCATATTCATCAAACTTTCTAAAAAATCCTTATATCTGTCCATTTTAATGGCTGCATAATATTCCACTGTGCATGTACCACATTTATTTTATCCATTCCTGCTTTGATGGGCAACATGGTTGGTACCATGTTGTTTGCAATTGTGATTAGAGCTGCAAAAAATCATATTGTGCAGGTATCTTTTCTGTAAAATGATCTGAGTTACTCCAGGTATATTCTCTTCAGGAGAAATACTGAGTCACATGGTAGGTCAATAGCTTGTCCCTTTGAAAACCACCACACTCTTTTCCAAAGATTTTGCTCTACTTTTCAGTCCACATGCATTGTAAAGCATTTTTTTCCCAAATCCTTACCAGCCTCTGTTACTGATTATTTTACTAGTGATGGCCAGTCTTACAGGGGGTATGTGGTATTTCAAACTGGTCTCATTTGCATGGCTTTGATGTTGAGAGAGGCTGAGCAATTGTAATGTATTTGCTGGCTGCCCGTATCTCTTCTTATGAAAAGTGTTCAATCACGTATTTTGTACACTTTTAAAATGGAATGTTTGTCTGATTTTTCTGAGTGTTTGAATTTCTTGTACATCCTAGACATCATGTTTTTTTACAGATATACAGTTGGAGAATCGTTTTTCCCACTGTGTTGGCTGTATACCTGCTCTTCTGGTGGTTTCTTTTGTTTTGCAGATGTATATTAATTTGAAGGGATCCCAGTTGTCTAACTTACTTATTGCGGCATGGGTATTTAGGTTTCTGAAGGGGAATTAGTTTCCGGTTCCAGTTTCCATAATGGTGTCTCCTGTGTTTTCTAATATTATTATAATGTGATGCTGTACGTTTAGGTCATTGATCCACTTAGAGATAATGTGTATGGGGACAGAGGGACTGCTTCAACCTTGTGCATGTGGTCAGGATTTTCCCAGCACCATTTACTGAATATGTTTTCCATTACCCAGGAGTCCTGAGTTTTTTGCAAAGGAGAGTTGGTTGAGAATTTCAGGATTTCATTCGCTGTCCTGATCCATTGGCCTATGGACCTATTCTTGTATGAATACTAGGCTGTGTTGATTACTATAAACATATAGTAAAGTTTGAAGTCTGAAACTGTGATAGCTTCTGCGTTGTTTCTTTTCATAAGATTCTTTTGTCTTTTCATGTTTGTTTATGGTTTCATATGAATATTTTATTACAATTTCCAGGTCTGAGAATAATGATGCTAACTTAATGGTTATTGCATTGAATCTGTACATTGAGTAAAAGGCTAATTTTTACATTAAAAGAGGTAAGTAAAGTCAGGGAAACAAGTATGTCAAATTGTCATTTATGACATCAGCCTCAGAACTTTGACATCATAATGGGAGGGACGTTGACTACTGAGCCATCCTTAGGCTTCAAGCACTTGTGTTCAGTGCTCTGCCAAGTGTGGTAGCCATGGTAGATTTCATTCCCAAGAAGTGAAGAGAACCATGTTTTCACACCTATCCATAAATTTTTCCAGGCATAAGTGAACATTCAAGAATCCTCTAAACGATGTAGTCTTTTGTTTTTAAAGCAGTGTTTTTTGCTAGGACCAAGGAACTCCCAAACTGGAAGGCGACCCAAGGGGCTTGCCCAAGATGTAGTGTTTTATTATTATGGTCAGAGTCCTGTTGAGGCTTGGTTGTAGCAGAACCAAAAAATTTTTAGCAGTTTCTTTAGTTTAGAAACTTTTGGATATTTTTAGTATTGTGTAACAGCCTTTGACCAGTTTTTCCTACAGGATTTGAACATTTCTTTTGCTAAGATCATAATTAATTTTACAGAATTTTCCATTATCTAAATTTTTACACAAATGCAGAGCCCAAATACTTACTGCTTTGCAAATCTCCATTTCATTTTGGTTTATATATATGGTTCCCCAAATTCTCTTTTTTCTATGTGCCTTATTTTAAATGCTTGGTGATTAATAGTATCCAATTAATTGGATAATTTGTTGCAGAGTACAGCATTAAGTCTTAGGTAGAGAAAATACTAGGGGATTCAATGGAAATACTCTTTTAAAAGTATAAATTGGGTTTAAATATAAAGGGAATGTGATTTTTTATTTCCTTCAAATATATAAGGGAAACGTTTCTCTAAGGATTGCAAATCTGTAACATTTAATCACAATTACAAGCAGAAAATACAGAGTGCACCAAGAAACTGTACACAAATTTTAAGAATGGAAACTGCTGTATTAAATTACGATACTTTTTATTTTCTAAATTTTTTAGATTTATTATGAGAATCGGAGTCTTGTCTGCTGGATTACGGAGCTTCTCCTGGAGGCAGAAATGGCGATGGGGCAACCTGGTCTATAAAACCCTCTGCAAAGGAGAACTGCAGTGGGTCTCTGACTCTCTCTCCAGGGACTGGGGACCCCAATATCGCAACCTGCTCTTCATGTGGAGCTAGGCCATTGTAATTGCTGGGGCATCGCAGTGGTCTGGTCATCCACTGCAGCACAGACACAGCAGCTGCCGTCACTGCCCCCACACCCTCCATGGAGGCCTTAGCACATTGCACCACCCAGACTGGAGGTGATTCAGGATTTCAGTCCTTGAAGCCCCTGCAGGCAAGATCTGCTGGGACTGCTGTCACCTCTCATGCGACTGAGATGTCCTGCCTGCTGTGGGTCCCATTGTGTGTGCTCTGAGGCAGGCTTTCATCTTCATCTTCAGACTCTGCCTGTTTCCTGTCCAGCCCAACCACTCTGGGGAGAATATCTGAGATAGCACCACCTGCTGGCGATTATAGGTAACAACACCAAAACGGGAGAAACAAGCTTGAAAAACAGACACAGGCCAGAGTAGTGAACGGAGGGTGATCTGAACTGGCCCTCACAGCAGACCAGGGTCAACTGACCATAACTTCAAACTAATTTGCCAGCCTGAAAAGAAAGCTAGAAATCAGAGCTGAAAGGACATTTGACTTAAATGAAAAATCTAAGAGTGTGTTTGATTGGTTCTGTTAGTTTAATGAATTAATTCTATTCCAAATGTATTGTTCCTTTTTTTCCTTCTTCTTTTCCTTGTCTTTTCTTCTCTCTGTAAACCATATATTTATATAGAGGAACAGCACACCAATAAGGTGGTTGGTTAGCTTGTATGTTAACATTATTGTATATTTTATTATTTTTTTGTATGGGAGTTGGTTAGTCTATAGCTGTAGTCTATTTTTTTATCTGTTTCAGTATACATCTCTCTCTCCATTTGTTGGCACACTCATTTGTATCCCCCCTTACTCCTCTATCTCTCAACCTCCCTCTTCAACCCACTGTCTGCTCCATTCTCTTGCCTGTTAACCGCATTTTATTTCAGGGAGTAAACCTACAGCCCCACTGTAAAGACAGATTCCAAGGCTGTGGGAAGTGGATTCCAGATTATCCATACACCTGTCAGCGAATACCAGTACCTGCAGATAGATTTTTAATCACAGTTCCCCCCTTAAGTAAATCTCAAACTGCAAAAAGGACCACCCACAACCTACAGTGCAACTCCAGAAGTGAACAAAGTAAGAGGGTATACATAAAGAATAGCAGATTGAACAAACAGAAGTAAAAGCCATCCCTCTACCCCTGAATAACAGAATTAAAGAAGATGGTGACATGGAGGGAAGGAAAAAGTAGGGAGGGGGAAAAATGGCACAAAAGAAGAAAAATGGAAAGAAGATTATAGGTCTTAAACAGACCCCTGGGAGATCAGACACAGAGAAAACAGATTCTGGAACACAAACAATGAAAAGAGCCCCCAGAATGACTGGTCACATGCAACAAACCCAGACATCAAAACATTAACAGAGAGAATTTAAAAAATTGAGAAGAGACAAGAGTAAAATAGGAAGGAACTGATATCACAAATAACAGCAGTAAAGAATACTGTGATGGAAATAAATAACAAACTAATAAGCATGGAGAGCAGAATTAGCCAAGCAGAAGAAAGAATCTCAGAGCTCGAAGACCAAAATGCAGAACTAACCCTAACTGTCAAAAGCATTGAAAAGAAGCTCAAAAAGACAGAACAAAACCTGCAAAAGATGAATGATCACTTCAAGAGACCAAACCTAAGGATAATTGGCCTTCCTAAGGCAGAGAGAGAAACAGAGGCCACATTGGAACAAACATTTCATGAAGTCATTCAAGAAAACTTTCCTCATCTCATCAAGGATGAAAAAATTCAAACACAAGAGATTCAGAGAACCCATGCAAGACAACAAATGAGAAAATCAACTCCCAGACACATAATAATTTGCCTAAACAATGTAGGTATAAAAGAAAAAATCCTAAAGGCAGCAAGAGAAAAAGGCCAGACTACCTACCAGGGAAGAACAATAAGAATAGCAGCAGATTTATACAAAGAAACCCTTCAGGCTAGGAGCCCTATCTTCAAAGTTCTAAAAGATAAACAATTTCCACAAAGAATAACATACCAAGCCAAACTAAGCTTCATTAGTGAGGGAGAATTCAAATCTTTTCCAGATATCCAAACCCTAAGAACCGATGCTGCCACCAGACCACCTCTACAAGAAACACTTAAGAAAGTACTGAACACAAAAGAAAAAGAAAAAAGAACAACAACATTCTTCACAAAAGTACAGGCAAAAGATTAAAAACACCCACGAGCAAACTCCAAAACCTAAAGAAAGACAACAAACAAACAGGAACAACTGTGTAAGAGCCTTATGAAAGGGATCAACTCTTGCATTTCAATTATTAGTCTAAATGTGAATGGACTAAATACACCACTGAAAAGACATAGAATGGCAAAATGGATAAAATATCATCAGGCAACAATCTATTACCTTCAAGAGACTCGCCTCACTAGAAAGGACACCCACAAACTCAAAGTAAGAGGATGGGAAACAAACTTGCAGGCGAACGGAATACAAAAGAAAGGAGGAGTAGCGATCTTAATTTCAGACAAAATACCCTTCAAGCAATTAAAAATCAAAAAAGATACAGAAGGCCACTACATAATGATAAAAGGCTCAATCCATCAAAAAGAAATATCTATCCTAAACATATATGCACCAAACATAGGTGCGCCAACTTTCATAAAGCAACTTCTAGGAAAACTAAAGAAAGATATTGACTCTAACACCATCATAACTGGGGACTTTAATACCCAGCTCACAACCCTAGACAGATCATCAGGACAAAAAATGAGCAAGAAGATCCGGAACCTCAATGTGACTTTGGACCAAATGGACTTAATTGATACCTACAGCACACTGCATCCAAAGACCACAGAATACACATTCTACTCATCACAGCATGGAACATATTCTAAGATCAATCACATAATCGGCCATAAATCAAGCATAAGCAAACTTAAAAGGATCTAAATTCTACCATGCACCTTCTCAGATGATAGTGGAATAAAAATAAACATTGACAACAACAAAGTCCACCCCCAGAACCCACAAAGACATGGAAACTAAGCAGCATGATGCTAAACAACTCCCGAGTCTATGATGAAATCGAAACAGAGATCAAAAGATACCTAGATCAAATGAAAATGAAGAAACATCTTACCAAAATCTCAGGGACACCTTGAAAGCTGTAGTAAGAGGGGAATTTATATCCCTACAAACACACATGAAGAAAATGGAAGGAACACAAATTAACAACCTAACAAGCCACCTAAAGAAGCTGGAAAAGTAAGACCATAAAAACCCTGTCAGCAGAAGAATCCAGATCACCAAAATAAAAGACCAAATCCAGGACATAGAAGACAAAAAGATAATACATAAAATCAAAGAAACAAAAAGCTGGTTCTTCTAAAGGATAAACAAGATCGGTGGTCCCCTGGCTAGACTGACCAAGAAAAAACGAGAAAAAACCAAATAAACACAATCAGAAACACAAAAGATGAAGTCACATCTGACCCTGAAGAAATACAAAAGATTATTAGAGACTACTGCATACACTTGTATAAAAACAAACTTAAAAACCCTTTAAAGGGAAAATGGAGAACTTTCTGACATCATACAACCTACTAAAGTTAGAACAAGAAGAAATTCAGATCCTAAATAGACCAATAAAAATCAAGGAAATCGTCTATGTAATAAGAAAACTTTCTACAAAAAAAAGCACTGGTCCACATGGCTTTCCAGCAGAATTCTACAAGACATTTAACAAGGAGCTGATACAAATCCTACTGAAGTAATTCCAAGTGACTGAAAAAGATGGAACTCTCCCCAAATCATTTTACGAAGTCAACATCTCATTGATACCCAAGCCAGGTAAAGATCCAACAAAGAAAGAGAACTGCAGGCCAATATCTTTGATGAACATAGATGCTAAAATCCTCAACAAGATCCTAGCAAACCGAATTCAGCAATACATCTCAAAAATCTTCCATCATGACCAAGTAGGCTTCATTCCTGGGATGCAAGGCTGGTTCAACATTCTTAAAACCATAAATGTAATTAAATACATCAACAGACGTCAAAACAAAAACCACATGATTATATTATTAGATTCAGGAAAGTTTTGATAAAATCCAGCACCCCTTTCTGATAAAAACCCTTAAACATTTAGGCATACGGGGAACATATCTCAAAATAGTAAAAGCCATCTATGAGAAACCCACAATCAGCATTTTCCTAAATGAACAAAAGTTGGAACTATTTCCCCTGAAAACTGGAACAACACAAGGATGCCCGCTGTCACCCCTCCTGTTCAACATAATATTAGAAGTCCTGGGTCGAGCAATCAGAGCAGAGGAGGCAATCAGGCATATCCAAATAGGAAAAGAGGAAGTCAAGTTATCTCTGTTTGCAGATGATATGATTGTGTACCTTGAAAACCCAAGAGAATCTGTCAAAAACCTCCTTACACTGATAAAGGCCTTTGGCAAAGTCTCAGGATACAAAATAAATGTACAAAAGACAATCGCATTTCTCTACACAAATAATAAACAAACAGAAACCCAAACAAAAACCACAATCCCATTCACAATAGCCACACAAAAAATGAAATACTTTGGCATCTTCCTAACCAGAGACATGAAAGACCTTTACAATGAAAATTACAAAACATTGCTCAAAGAAATCAAAGATGACACAAACAAGTGGAAAAATATCCCATGATCATGGATTAGAAAAATCAACATTGTGAAGATGTCCATATTACCTAAGGCAATCTACAAATTCAATGCAATACCCATCAAATTACCAGCAACATTCTTCTCAGAATTGGAAAAAAAAACCACAGGAATTCATATGGAACCCCAAACGTCCAAGAATAGCCAGAACAATCCTCAGCAAAAAAAAAAAAAAAAACTAAAAAAAACAGGTGGTATCACATTGCCAGACTCCAAACTTTATAATAAAGCTACAATCATCAAAACAGCTTGGTATTGGTATAGGAACAGGCATATAGATCAATGGAATAGAATTGAGATTCCAGAAGCAAAACCTCAATTTCTCAACCACCTCATTTTTGACAAAGCCTGCACCCCCTACTGCTGGGGAGAGGAGAACATATTCTTTAAATGGTGCTGGGAAAACTGGCTACCACATGCAGAAGATTGAAACAGAACCCTTATCTATTCCCATGCACAACGGTTAAGTCCAAATGGATCAGAGACCTAAATGTAAAACCTCAAACCATAAGAAACTTAGAAAATGAAGGAAATTCCCTCATGGAAATCGGAATTGACATCCAATTCCTGAACAAAACTCGAAAACCATAGGTCATATGAGAGAGGAAAGACAAGTGGGACGTTATTAAACTGAAAAGCTTCTGCAAAGCCAAAGAAACCATCAAGAGAGCAGGGAGACAGCCTACAGACTGGGACAAAGTATTTGCCAACACCAGGTCTGAAAAGGCTTAACATCCTGGATATACAAGGAAATAAAAAGTGCTGAAAAGAAAAAAAACAAACAACCCCATTATCAAATGGGTAAAAGATATGAACAGACACTTCACAAAAGAACACATGCGAGCAGCCAACAGTCACATGAAGAAATGTTCAACCTCACTAATCATCAGGGAGATACAAATCAAAACAACACTGAGATACCACCTAACTCCAGTCAGAATGGCAGTTATCAAAAACTCAAAAAATAACAACTGCTGGTGAGGGTGTGGCGAAAAGGGAACACTTCTACACTGATGTTGGGAGTGTAAAGTAGTGCAAAATCTGGGAAAGCAGTGTGGCAATTTCTAAAAGCTCTAAATATCAACCTCCCATATGACCACGAAATTCCTCTACTGGGAATATATCCTGAAGAACTCAAATCACTCTATAAAAAGGATACCTGCACACCTATGTTTATTGCAGTGTTGTTCACAATAGCAAGAACCTGGAAACAACCATGCTGCCCATCAAAAGAGGACTGGATTTAAAAATGTGGTACATATACACGATAGAATAATATGCAGTCATAAAAAAGAGCAAAATCGTGAATTTTGAAGCAACCTGGATCAATTTACAATC
>JAPVLO010004364.1:0-16317 GCA_027257055.1 Cephalopachus bancanus | reverse complement strand
AAAATTTATATGCTATGATACTAATATAATTATATAAAATATGTATTTATATATAAATTTGTAAGCATGCAGATTTTTACACATACATCTTTATGGAAAGAAACTCTGAATTTAAGAGTAGATATGAATTCTGATGACAAAATAGTTCTCGGTAGAACTGAACACAAAAGCAAGGTTTTGGGGGATGGAGCGAGTCAAAGCCACATATCAGTGTCATCTCATTGGGTAAAAGAATTATAATTTCCATTAACTAGTCAGGAGAAGAGTGGTCTTTTTATGTAGCTGGCATTCACACATTGAGTTTGCATAAGCTCAGTTTTACCTTTTATGTGTGCACCTGTATTATTCTTGTTTATCTTTATTACTTTCCCTCAACCATCATAAGGGTCATGACTGACACTCCTATAACCAAAAATGGAGTATCAAGAAAAAAATAACAAAAAATTTGTTTGACCAAAGACTTTAGAAACAAAGACTCAAACACAGAAAACAAAATTATTTGTATGCTTAGACTGGATAAGGAATGGACTATCATGTAGAAATCTGATTGAATAAAAATATGATTTAATGTAATAGACTGAGGGTGGGAGATGTAGCAAGTCCTGTCTGTTCAGATTTTTTTTTGGCCTCTTGGAATAGCATTCTCTCTTTCTAAATGTGGGGCAAGATCCCTCTCTAATTAGGGTGTTCAGGGGAGAAGAGAGGAGGGAATGAGTGATCTTTCTAGGTTTTGTGGATTGTTTTGGGAAAGAAGGGTTGTAGTTTCTATGACTAATCTTAAGGAAGAAGAATTCTGTTTTCTTTAACTTGCTTTTGGGAAGAAATAGAAGTGGGAAACAGGAAGACAGTAGAAGGTCAAAATAGACCTTGTTTATGAAGTTCTTCCAATCTCTTTCAGTTCAAACTATTCAGCAGACCAAAGTGTCATACTTTGGGGTGTCATATTCTGAGCCTCAGCACTACATATATAAATTAACAAAAAGCCAGGCTCGGTGGCTCAGCCTGTAATCTCGCGCCTTTGGGAGGCTGAGGTAAATGGATTGCCTGAGCCCACGGGTTCGAGACCCACCTGGGCAGCGAGACCTCATCTCTACAATAAATCAAAAAATCAGCCGGGCGTGGTAGCGCATGCCTGTAATTCTGGTTACTTGGAAGGCTGAGGCGGAAGGATCACCGAAGCCCAGCAGGTCGAGGCTGCGGTGGCCGGGAGTGGCCACTGCACTCCAGTCTGGGCAACCGAGTGAGACTCCAACTCAAAAAAAAAAAAAAAAATTAACAAATGAATAATGCATCATGAGGACATTGTTTAATTTTAGATAACTTTATCTCTTGGCATAAAATACAATAATTATGTAGATTTCTGTGACTGTCCAACACACTTTATCGTTTTAATGCAGAAGTTGGCCAAAGAGAAATTGGTCATGGGTTGAAATACATGATATGTATGTAAACTGTAATTTTCTAGTACTTTATATACTCAACTAACTCTCACAGCCTCTAAATTTAAAATTACTTTAGTTGGTCAGAAAATAAAAATAAAGGTAGCACATTCTTTGGAAGAATGCAAGATTATCAATTATCATAATACTTTAAGAAAGGGATTGGCAGTAGTGGGAAACTACAGGGAACGGGGTTGGGGACGCACACTTCATCAATAAGGATCCCTGATTTCTTTTTTTTTTTTTTTTTTTTGAGTTGAAGTCTCACTCTGTCGCCCAGACTGGAGTGCAGTGGCCGCTCCCGGCCCCCGCAGTTTTGACCCGCTGGGCTCCGGCGATCCTTCGCCTCAGCCTTCCGAGTAGCCGGAATTACAGGCATGCGCTCCCACGCCTGGCTGATTTTTTGATTTATTGTAGAGATGAGGTCTCGCTGCCCAGGTGGGTCTCGAACCCACGGGCTCAGGCAATCAAACTCACCTCAGCCTCCCAAAGGCGGGGATTACAGGCTGAGCTCCCGAGCCCGGCTGGGTACCTGATTTAAAAACCCGTTGTAGTGGGAAGCAAAGTGAGGCCCAAACTTTACCAGTACAATTACCATTTGTATACCTAATCCTAAATCGTACAACACATCTTTAAAACAAAAACTTAAAAAAAGAAATCTCAGCTAAATATTCAATTTTATCACTCTCATGTTCTACTTTTCACAATACAATAAAATCAAATGCAAAAAAAAAAAAGTTTATGAGATAGCTGACATTTCTTAATATTCGCAATTTTAGACATTATAAGTATAAAAAACAATGTTTACTACTTAAAGTGGAATTATATCATAATCATAAAATTTTACACATTTCAGGAATTATTCATGCTAGCTAACTTTACTTAGATATAATCAGTTCCGTTGTTCAGATAAAAATTCTCAGTAGAAATATTCATTTCATTATCACATTTTTTTCAAAAATTTTAACAGAGGGAATTTTGGAGGCTTATTTTAGTAAAAAAGAACAATAGCCTTCTTGATAACAGTTTTGTCCATTACAGTGCAAAGCATGAAATAATATTCTGTCCAAATTGCAACAATAATACCCTGAGAATTCATCAGCAAGAAAGAATCAAGTGTCCTGTTTTCCCGGGAAAATTTGAGCTTGGTGGAGCTCATGCATCTGTGACCGTTCTCTAGTGCTAAAAAAAATAATTAAAAAGGGGTTCAACCCAAAAATCCATAAATCATGTTTGTGGTAAGAACTCTGGTTTCCTTTGATGTCCTCCTTAAGTGAATGCAGTCTCAATGGTAGTTGATATCCCCTAAACTGCACTTGCAAATGGTTATTACATTTGAACTTAGAAGAAATTTTGTATTTCTGATGGGTTTTTGTCTTTGAAATCCCCTTTCCCCTTACAATCCAAATGGGATGTCAGTGTTGAAATTTTGGGTTTTCAGTCACATTCAAGAAAAAGAACAGAAGTAATCATATATTTTAAAGATTTACAGCAGTGCTTTTTCAAAAACACACACACAAACAGAATCACACATCACATATGTTTGTGCAGGTAGTTTGGTATAAATCAGTTTAAATATTTTTTTCAATTTCTCTTTTGCTTATTTTTTCTGTCCAATATTAATTTTTGCTTGCTTTTTGCCTTTTACTTATATTTACTTATTTCTTCTAATTCCTTTTCTTTCATTTTTCTAAGTGCATAGTTCTAAACCAAAAATAAAGAATCAGAGTAAATAAATTTATGAGATCATATAGTTTAGTGAGGCACTATAATTTATATGAACTATAAAGTAAAACATACCAGTGCTCAAAACTCGACTTCGCCACTGAGTAATGCATAGGTTAAAAATCTCATTACATGTTAACTGTTATTGCTTGTGTGTTAATTGGATTATTAGACTTTCTAAAAATTCCTTGACAGAACAATATAAGGTCTGATTAGTCAGAAGGAAAAAAATACATATTAAAGTTCTCTGTGTGTATCCCCACTTTCCCCAAAGAAGTCACCTGGCAGAAATGTTATTGTTTCTTTTTGATGAAAACATTAAATATGCATTTTTCAATTATTATTCTACTAAAATTGATTTAAATTTTGCAAAAATAAATTAAAAAAACCAAATAAGCAATCTCTGCTCTATTCCAACTTACTTATTTTTTATTAAATTAAAAAAATAAATATATAATATCAAACACTGTGCTTCAATATACCCCATGGGTGGATAACTAAAAAAACATGTGGTAGATCACATTTTTTTTACAACATGAATAAAAAGTTTGGGAAATTTTAAGTGACACATTCCTTTAGTTGTGCCCCTTTTCCCTTTAAAATCAACATGTGAACCTGTGCTTCTCATTAAGGGTAAATAAAGAAGTTTAAAAAACAAACAATCTTGGGTTTTTTTTCAGATCATATAAATGCTTCTTCATCTTTTTTTTTTTTTTTGAGTTGGAGTCTCACTCTGTCTCCCAGACTGGAGTGCAGTGGGCCCCTCCCGGCCACCGCAGTTCGACTTGCTGGGCTCTGGTGATCCTTCTGCCCCAGCCTTCCCAAATAGCTGGAAATACAGGCACGCACTTCCATGCCAAACTGATTTTTTGATTTATTGTAGAGTTTAGGTCTCGCTGCCCAAAGGGGGGTCTCGAACCCCCCGGGCTCAGGCAATCCATTCACCTCAGCCTCCCAAAGACACGGGATTACAGGCTGAGCCACTGAGCCCGGCTGCTTCATCTTTTAAAAACAATAATTTCTCTGAGATATTTGCAGCTTAAATAGAGAACATACGATTAAATTTTTTTGAAAGTTGAAAGGGTGAAGCAATACTGACAAACTTTATCACTGGAACCCAGGCACTATATTTTTTCACTACTAATATTTCCTGGGAATCATATGTTAAAGCTTTTTGCACATTGTCTTATTTCACCAATAAGCAATAAATTGTTTTATCACTACCACATTACAGACCAGGTAAAGAAAGCCCAAAAAGTTTAAGAATTTGCTAAAGACATTATAGGAAAAAAATGGGAAAGCTGGGATACAAATTCATGTTTGAATTATTACATACTTGTTAGTTGATATTTTAAAATGGTTTTGTGACCCTTAAAATCGATTATTCCCAATTACAATAATACAAAATGGGAATACAGACTTCTGGCAAGATGGTGACGGGGCAGCTTGGTCTGTGGGGACTCTCCACAAGAAGAACACAAAGAGGGCTCTGGTTCTCTCCCTGGAGGCTGCAGATCCCATCGTCGGCAGCCTGCTCTTCACATGGAGGGTCGGCGGTAGACGTCGCTGAGGTATTTACCATGGTCTGGGCAGCACTGTGGCTGCCGTCGCCACTGCTGCCACCCCCAAAGGCAGTCATTCCACATTGCACTGCCTGTGCCTGAGGTGAGCCACCGCCACAGTCGCTGCTGCTGCTGCCGCCACCAAGGCAACCATTCAACATTGCACCATCAGTGCTTAAGGTGAGCTGCAGCCACTGCTCCCAAAGGCAGTCATTACACATCACATGGCCCAGCCTGAGGTGATCCAGAACTTCAGACCTTGAAGCCCCTGTAGAAGATCTGCTGAGGTCTACTACCACTGAGATGTCCTCCCAGGCCATGGGTCCCTCCCATGTGCCTTGAAGAAACACTCCCTCCCCTTGGGGGCATGTGAGCAGCTAGATAAAGACCATCTGGAGTGAGAGATAACACCACCTGCTGGTGATTCAAGGTAACAACATCGAAAGGGAAAAAAGGGAAGCCTAAAAGACACAGGCCAGATCTGAGTGGTGAACGGGGCAGTCGTGAACTGAGTGATGATTGAATTGCCCTTCACAACGGGCCAGGGGCAACTGATTCTAACTGTTAACAAACTCATCAGCCTGAAAAGACAGCTAGAAATCAGAGCAGAAAGGACATTCGACTTAAAGAAAAGTCTCAGTGTGTTCGATTGGTTCTGTTAGTCTACTGACTTGACCCTTTTCCCTCTTGTTTTGTTCCCTCCCTTTTTTTCCTCCTTTTTTTCCTTTCTTTTCTTCTCTCTGCAAACGATATTTTTTATAGAGGAATAGCACACCAATAAGGAGGTTGGTAACTTGTATGTTAGTAACATTGTATGTTTAGGGGTTTTTTTTTGTATGGGAGTTGGTTAGTTTGTAGCTGTGGTCTATTGTTTTTATATGTTTCAATTTTGTCTCTCTGTCCAAATTGTTGGTACACTATTGTTTCCACCCTTACTCCTCTCTCTCCCCACCCCCTCTTCCCCCTCTGCCTGCTCCATTCTTTTCCCTTGTTAACCGATTTTATTTCAGGGAGTAAACCTACAACCCCACTGCACAACAGATTCCAAGGCACGGGGGAAGTGGGTTTCAGATTATTGATACACCTGTCGGGGGACACCAGGCCCTGCAGATAGTTTTTGAATCACAGCTCCCCACTTAAGTAAATCTCATAACTGAAAAAAGGACCAACCCCAACCTACAGTGCAACTAAAAAATTGAACAAAGTAAAAGGACATACATAAAGAAAAATAGGCTTGAACAAACAAAAGAAAAAACACCCCCTTCACCCCTGAATAACAGAATTAAAGAAGACGGTGACACGGAGGAAGAAAAAAGGAGGGAAGGTAAAAAACAACAACAACAACAAAAAACCCACACAAATGAAGAAAAACCAAAAGAAAAATAGGTCTCACACAGCCCCTGGGAGATCAGTCAATGAGAAACAGACTTTGGAACACAAACAATGAAGAGCCTCCAAAATGACTGGTCACATGAAATAAACCCAGACATCAAGACATTAATAGAAAAATAAAAAAAATTGAGGAGAGACAAGAGGAAAATAGGAAGGAGCTGATATCAGAAATAATGAAGTAAAGAATACTGTGATGGAAATAAATAACAAACTAATAAGCATGGAAAGCATAATTAGTCAAGCAGAAGAAAGAATCTCAGAGCTCGAAGATCAAAACAGAAACAACCCACACTGTCAAACATGGAAAAGAAGCTCAAAAAGACTGAACAAAACCTTCAAGAAACGAATGATTATTCAAGAGCTGAACTTAAGAGAAATTTGGGCCCTTTCCCTGAGGCAGAGAGAGAAACAGGGTCACAGTGGAAAAACATTTGATAAAATCATTCAAAAAAACTTCCCTCATCTCATCAGTGATGAAAAAATTCAAACACAAGAGATTCAGAGAACCCCTGCAAGACAACAAATGAGAAGACCAATCCCAGACACATAATAATTCACCTAAACAAAGTAGCTATAAAAAAAAAAAATCCTAAAGGCAGCAAGATAAAAAGGCCAGATCACCTACCAGGGAAAACCAATTAGAATAGCAGCAGATTTATCTACAGAAAACCTCCAGGTTAGGAGAGCTTGGAGCCCTATCTTCAAAGTTCTAAAAGATAAACAACATCAACCAAAACTAACCTCCCCAGCCAAGCTAAGCTTCATCAGTGAGGGAGAATTGAAATCTTTCCCAGATAGCCAATCCCTAAGAACCCATGCTTCCACCAACCATCTCTATAAGAAACACTGAAGAAAGTATTGAACCAAAAAAAAGGAAAAAAGAACAACAATATTTTCCAAGAGCACAGGCAAGCCGGGGTTTGGGGGGCTCAGCCTGTAATCCCCCACCTTTGGGAAGCTGAGGTGAGGGATTTCCCGAGCCCGCGGGTTCGAGACCCGACTGGGCAGTGAGACCTCACCTCTATAATAAATCAAAAAAAATTTGCCGGACGTGGTAGCACATGCCTGTAGTTCCGGCTACTCGGAAGGCTGAGGCAGAAGGATCGCCGGAGCCCCGGGAGATGGAGGCTGCAGTGGCCGGCAGCGGCCACTGCACTCCAGTCTGGGTGACAGAGTGAGACTCCAATTCAAAAAAAAAAAAAAAAAGTACGGGGAAAAAATTAAAAAACACCCATGAACCAACTCCAGAACCAAAAGAAATACAATACACAAACAAAAAGAACAACAACTCTGTAAGAACATTATGATAGGGATCAACTCTCACATTTCAATAATTAGCTTGAATGTGAATGGACTAAAAGCACACTGAAAAGACATAGAATGGCAAAATGGATAAAATATCACCAGGCAACAATCAATTGCCTTCAAGAGACTCACCCCACTAGAAAGGACACCCCCAGACTCAAAGTAAGAGGATGGGAAACAAATTTTCAGGCAAATGGAACACAAAAAAAGGAGGAGTTGCGATCTTAATCTCAGGCAAAATACCCTGTAAGTATCAAAAATCAAAAAGATACAGAAGGCCACTACATAAGTGATAAAAGGTTCAATCCATCAACAAGAAATATCCATCCTGAACATATATGCATCCAATATAGGGCACCAACTTTCAAAAACAGCTTCTAGGTAAACAAAAAAAGATATCGACTTTTTCACGATCATAGCTGGGGACTTCTATAACCCACTCACAACCCCAGACAGATCATCAAAACAAAAAATCGGCAACGAGATCCGAAAACCCCAATGTGACTCTTGACGAAATGTACTTAATTGATACCTACAGAACACTCCATCCAAAGACCACAGAATATACATTCTATTAATCACCTATGGAAGTACTCTAAGATTGACCACATACATGGCCATAAATCAGTATAAGCAGGTTTTAAAAAGGGCCAAAATTTTACCATGTACCTTCTCGGACCACAGTGGAAAAAAAAAAAACATTAACACCAACAAGGTCCCCCCAAAACCCACAAAGACATGGACACTAAACAGCATGAGCCAAACAACTCCTGGGGCAATGATGAAATCAAAAAGAGATTAAAAAGGGACCTGAAAAAAAATGAAAATGAAGAAACATCTTACCAAAATCTCTGGGATGCCCTGAAAGCTGTAGTAAGAGGGGGAAATTTTTATCCCTACAAATGCACTGAAGAAAATGGAAGGATCACAAATTAAACCTAACAAGCCACCTAAGAAAGTTGAAAAGCAAGACCACCAAAACCCTAATTTCAGCAGAAGAATCCAGGTCACCAAAATAAAAGCCCAAATCCAGGACATAGAAGACAAAAAGATTACAAAAAAATCAATGAAACAAAAAACTGGTTCTTTGAAAGGATAAACAAAATCGATGGTCCCCTAGCTAAACTGACCAAGAAAAAGAGAGAAAAAGACCAAAAACACAATCAGAAACAAAAGATGAAGTCACATCTGACCCTGAAGAAATACAAAAAAATCATTAGAGACTACTATGTACACTTGTATGGAAAGAAACTTGAAAAAATTAAGGAAAAGAAGGACTTTCTGTCATCACACAACCTGCTAGGTTGTAACAAGAAGAAATTGAGACCCTAAATAGACCAATAACAATCAAGGAAAATTGATACATCATAAGAAAACTACCTATAAAAAAAAGCCCTGGTCCAGATGGCTTTCCAGCAGAATTCTACAAGACATTTAAGGAGGAGCTGATACCAATCCTACTGAAGGTATCCAGGTGATTGAGAAAGATGGAATTCTTCCGAAATCATTTTACAAAGCTATCATCACATTGATACCCAAGCCAGGTAAAGACCCAACAAAGAAAGAGAACTACAGGCCAATATCTTTGATGAACATAGAAGCTAAAATTCCCCACAAGATCCTAGTGAACTGGTTTCAACAACACATCTCAAAAATCATTCATCATGACCAAGTAGGCTACATCCCTGGGATGCAAGTCTGGTTCACCATTCATAAAACCATAAATGTAATTAAATACATCAAAAATGTCAAAACAAAAACCACATGATTATATCTTTAGATGCAGAAAAAGCTTTTGATAAAATTAGCCCCCCTTCTTGAAAAAAACCCCTCGAAATCTAGGCTTTGGGGGAACATACCTCAAAATAGTAAAAGCCATCTACAAGAAACCCGCAGCCAGAAAACTCCCAAAGGGACAAAAATTGGAACCATTTGCCCTGAAAACTGGAACAAGACAAGGATGCCCACTCTCACCACTCCTGTTCAACATAGTATTGGAAGTCCTGGCTCGAGCAATCAGAGAAGAGGAGGCAACCAGGGGTATCCAAATAGGAAAAGAGGAAGTCAAGTTATCTCTCTTTGCAGATGATATGATTGTGTACCTTGAAAACCCAAGAGAATCTGTCAAAAATCTCCTTACACTGATAAAGGCCTTTGGCAAAGTCTCAGGATACAAAATAAAAGTGCAAAAGACAATCGCATTTCTTTACATCAATAATAAGCAAACAGAAACTCAAATAAAAAACACAATTCCATTCACAATAGCCACAAAAAAATGAAATATCTTGGCATCTTCCTAACCAGAGACATGAAAGTCTTTTACAATGAAAACTACAAAACACTGCTCAAAAAAATCAAAGATGACACAAACAAGTGGAAAAATATCCCATGCTCATGAATTGGAAGAATCAACATTGTGAAGACATCCATCCTACCTAAGGCAATCCACAGATTTAATGCAATACTCATCAAATTACCAGCAACATTCTTCTCAGACCTAGAAAAAACAATACAGGAATTCATATGGAAACACAAATGACCAAGAATAGCCAGAACAATCCTCAGCAAAAAAACAAAAAAAACAAAGAAAACAGGTGTTATCCATTACCAGACTTCAAACTTTACTATAAAACTTTGATAATCAAAACATTTTGGTATTGGTACAAAAACAGGCATATAGACCAATGGAATAGAATTGAGATTCCAGAAGCTAAACATAAATTTTCTCAACCAACTCATTTTCGACAAAGCCTCCACCACCTACCACTGGGGAGAGGAAAAACCTATTCAGTAAATGGTGCGGGGAAAACTGGCTGACCACATGCAGAAGATTGAAACAGGATCCCTATCTACCCCCATGCACAAAGATTAACGTAAATGGATTAGAGACCTAAATGTAAAACCTCAATCCATAAGAACCTTAGAAAATGCAGGACACACCCTCATGAAAATTGGAACTGGCATCCAATTCCTGAACAAAACCCGAAACCCACAGGCCATAAGAGATAAGATAGACAAGTGGGACCTCATTAACTGACAAGCTTCTGCAAAGCCAAAGAAAGCATCAAGAGAGCAGGGAGACAATCTGTAATTGTACAGACTGTGAACAATTATTTGCCTACTCCAGGTCCAACAAAGGCTTGACATCTTGGATCTGCAAGGAATTCAAATGTGCTGAAAAGGAAAAACAAACTCCTTTATTATAAAGTGGGCAAAGGATATGAACAGACACTTCTCAAAGGAAGACATCCAAGCAGCCAACAGACACATGAAGAAATGTTCAACCTCACTAATCATCAGGGAGTTGTAAATCAAAACCACACTGAGATACCACCTAACTCCAGTCAGAATGGCAATTATCAATAACTCAAAAAATAACAGCTGCTGGAGAGGGTGTGGTGAAAAGGGAACACTCCTACACTTTTGGTGGGAGTACAAACTGGTGCAACCTCTGTGGAAAACAGTGTGGCAATTCCTGAAAGCTCTAAATATCAACCTCCCATATGAACCTGCAATCCCCCTACTGGCAATATACCCTGAAGAACTCAGATCACTCTACCAAAAAGATACCTGCACACGTATGTTTATCGCAGCATTTTTCACAATAGCAAGAAGTTGGAATCAACCATACTGTCCATCAAAAGAGGACTGGATTAAAAAAATGTGGTACATATACACAATGGAATACTACACAGCCATAAAAAATAACAAAAGCATGAACTTTGCAGCAACCTGGATGGAACTAGAGTCAATAATACTGAATGACCTCTAACAGAAACAAAGATCTGAGTATAAGATGTTCTCACTCATATAGCAGACCTTGAACATCCACCGTAATACTATTAAAAAAAAAAAAAAAGACTGATAGTGGTGGGAAACTATGGGGGGGAGGAGGGGAAGGAAGGTGGGATTAACAATAGTCAATATCGGTCTGGGACGGGGAGACACTCCTTATCAAAAAGGGTGCCTGAAGGAAGCATATTTGTATACCTAACCCAAACTGTACCCATAGTATCAAAATAAAAAATATTGATATAAAAAATAAATAAATAAATAAAAAACAAAAAGACAAAATGGGAGTGCAAAATAAAAATGCTTAATCTTTTACTAACATTATCAGAAAGTAGACACATAAGGAAACATTTAGGTGGGCAGGGCTACATAGGTCTTGAGGATGAGAAATGAAGACAGAACACAAAAATGAAGGAAGTAAAGAGTAAGCAAGTAGTTAGGGTATAGAGGTGGCATAAGGTAGATAAGGCAGATTTCAAGTACAGTATATACGAATTCAATTTACTAACTTACCATTGTTATATTAGACACACACGATCAAATTGCAAAGCTAGCAAAGCTTTAGTGATCCTACAAGTGGATTATATATTAAAATCACTTCTATTTGATTCTGGGCTAGTAAGAAGTAAAACACAATCTCCAAAATTTATGTGAACTTTATAGAATTGCTTTAATATTATCCCTGTTTACTGAAAAGTCAGTAACACTGAATAAAACAAAATCCTGAAACCATAGTGAAGACATTATGATAAAAGTTGAAAAAAAAACTGAAAAATGTAGACTTGGCTATGGCATACTATAAAAATTTTTCATGTTGTGAAAAATGCTGATGAAGTTTACTAAATTATGAAGGCAAGTTTTAATCATTATCAAAAGTTATTTAAAAATAGAATCAGGCAACCCCTTTGGATCCCCTCTCATTCTGGAGCTTCTCTATCCTCGCAATAAATCCTACTTTCTAAAAAAAAAAAATAGAATTGCACATACATTATTAAAAATATAACTACACTATAGGCACATAATTCTTCTGCTTGTATAAAAAGAGCACTG
This sequence comes from Cephalopachus bancanus, assembly GCA_027257055.1. Lineage (NCBI taxonomy): Eukaryota > Metazoa > Chordata > Mammalia > Primates > Tarsiidae > Cephalopachus > Cephalopachus bancanus. The sequence goes on along the minus strand of JAPVLO010004364.1, from coordinate 4,052 downwards.
CAAATCAGTAATTATTTTCTAAGCAATGATTACCTTCACTGCTATAAAGAGTTACTTCTTCAAAGTCAAAATATTCTAGGAGAGAAATTACCATCAACATATTCTATATATTTTCTAAATTAGAAGTTGCTTAGACAATTGTCAGGGTTTTTTTTTTTTTTTTCCTTTCTCACTGATACATTTTTGAACACATTGGGATGCAAGAGGTGCAACTAAGTCAATTAGCCAAGTGTGTTTTTACCTTCTTTTGACTTCTCTGGCCAGGTTCATCTTGCTCACTTTTTATATTAGCATGATTGATTACATAGAATACATAAGGAATTAGGAAAAGCACACTTAAACTATAGCATACTAAAAGGCTTGATTTGTTTGCTAGATTTGTTCAATAAATAGAATTGTTGAGCACATACATGGTATTTGGTAAGAGACTGTAACTAATTTGTGCCTTAGAAATAAGGATTTTAGTTTGGGATTCAATCCCAAATGGATATTAGTTAAGTATCTTGTTTTTGAAAGAATTCCAATTATGTGTATCCTTAAGGTTTGCATGTTCCAGGCACGTTAGTAGAAAGAGTCCTTTTATGATGTATGTGCTTTGCAGCAGTCAGGATTGACATTAAACTAAATGGCCTGGTAAAGTTGAAGCAGTACTCTACTAGGACTTATGTGTATCTTAAGAGCAGTTTTAAGACTAGACACACTCTTAGTATATACTTAGTAGTATACCTAAGGAATACTTATAACCAAGGGAAAAAATGAAAGCCAAGAGATAACTTCCTTTAACTCTTCAATTTCCTACTATGTCTCCTTGAGTAAATCATGAAAATATTCAGAACTTAGTTTGATTTTATTACAACAATCTGTAGATTATTGTATTGCATAATCTATGGATTATGATATTCATTAATTTTAATTCATAGCTGACTTTTCATAATCTGCAAACTGTCTACCTGAGCAATTTATGTGAAATGATGCATTTATTTATTAAATAAATATTGTACAATATATTGGAGAGATAAAGATTAATAAAATTCAAATGCTGCTCCTAAAGGATTTCTTAAAAATTCCCTTAAGGCTCACAAAGTTTAATGGAGGGGAAAAGAAGTCAATTACTACATCACTTGCTTATAGGAGCAGTGAGATGATCATGAAGGAATTTAAGAAACATGAAAATTACCTAAACCTTGACTTCAATTCTATAGTTAAGGAATTATGACACTCAAATATATAACTTAAGATCTTATTTTTTTCCCTGAAATGCAGACAAGAATGTCCAACTTTTAACTGTACCTGTACTTTTATTTATTTATTTATTTATTTGAGTTGGAATCTCACTTGGTTGCCCAGACTGGAGTGCAGTGGCCACTCCCGGCCACCGCAGCCTTGCCTGCTGGGCTCCAGCGATCCTTCCGCCTCAGCCATCCGAGTAACCAGAATTACAGGCATGCGGTACCACTCCCGGCTTATGTTTTTGATTTATTATAGAGATGAGGTCTCGCTGCCCAGGCAGGTCTCGAACCCGCGGGCTCAGGCAATCCACACACCTCAGCCTCCCAAGGGTGTGGGATTACAGGCTGAGCCACCAAGCCCAGCTAGAAACACAACTCTTATCATCTATCATCCATTTAACAAATTCTTAAATTCCCCTGAATTTTTAATCTGATTTCACTCATTGCTCATTGTCTAAGATCAGTGAAGTGGCATCATAGATTTGTAATAATAGTATTTTCATATTCTGTATTCACTTCTGCCATCTCCTGAACTTCAAAAGATTTTTAAAAAAATTTTTATGCATTAGGGTTTATTTTTTACCTGTAAAGGTTTATGGATTTTCTCAAATGTATTCCATTATGTTTCCTTTTTAAATTTTTTTTTATTTTTTTAAAATTTATTTATTTATTAATCAATATTTTTTATTATGGTGTGGGGTACAGTTAAGGGTTAGGTATACAAGCATGTTTCATTCAGGCACCCTGTTGATAAGTGGTGTTTCCCCATACCCAGACAGATATTTGCTGCCATTGATCCCATCTCCATCCCCCCCATAGTTTCCCACTACTGTCAGTCATTTTCTTATAGTATTACGTTGGATGTCAAAGGTCCATTATATGAGTGAGAACATGTGATACTCGGATCTTTGTTTCTATGAGTGGTCACTCAGTATTATAGACTCTAGTTCCATCCAGGTTGCTGCAAAATTCATGATTTTGTTCCTTTTTATGGTCGTGTAGTATTCTATCATGTATATATACCACATTTTTTTAATCCAGTCCTCTTTTGATGGGCAGCATGGTTACTTCCAGGTTCTCGCTATTGTGAACAATGCTGTGATAAACATACATGTGCAGGTATCATTTTTATAGAGTGATTTGGGTTCTTCAGGATATATTTCCAGTAGGGGGATTGCGGGGTCATATGGGAGTTGAAATTTAGAGCTTTTAGGACTTGCCACACTGCTTTCCACAGAGGTTGCACTAGTTTACACTCTCACCAACAGTGTAGAAGTGTTCCCTTTTCACCACACCCTCTCCAGTAGCTGTTATTTTTTGAGTTGTTGATAATTGCCATTCTGACTGGAGTTACATGGTATTTCAGTGTGGTTTTGATTTGCATCTCTCTGATGATTAGTGAAGTTGAACATTTCTTCATGTGTCTGTTGGCTGCTTGGATGTCTTCCTTTGCGAAGTTTCTGTTCATATCTTTTGCCCATTTTATAATGGGATTGTTGGTTTTTTTCTTTTCAGCATGTTTGAGTTCCTTGTAGATCCAAGATGTTAAGCCTTTGTAAGACCTGGAGTGGACAAAAACTTTTTCCCAGTCTGTAGGCTGTCTCTCTGCTCTCTTAATGTTTTCTTGACTTTCTAGAAGTTTGTCAGTTTAATAAGGTCCCACTTGTCTATCTTCTCTCTTATGACCTGTGGGTTTTGGGTTTTGTTCAGAAATTGGATGCCAGTTCTGATTTTCATGAGGTTATGTCCTTCATTTTCTAAGGTTCTTATGGTTTGAGGTCTTACATTTAGGTCTCTTATCCATTTGGAGTTAACCTTTGTGCATGGGGATAGATAGGGTCCTGTTTCAATCTTCTGCATGTGGTAAGCCAGTTTTCCTAGCACCATTTACTGAATAGGTTCTCCTCTCCCCAGTGGTAGGTGGTGGAGCTTTGTCAAAGATGAGTTGGTTGAGAAATTGAGGTTTTGCTTCTGGAATCTCAATTCTATTCCATTGATCTATATGCCTGTTCCTATACCAATACCAAGCTGTTTTGATGATTGTAGCTTTATAGTAAAGTTTGAAGTCTGGTAATGTGATACCACTTGCTTTGTTTTTTTTTTTGCTAAGGATTGTTCTGGCTATTATTGGACGTTTGTGTTTCCATATGAATTCCTGTATTGTTTTTTCTAGATCTGAGAAGAATGTTGCTGGTAATTTGATGGGTATTGCATTGAATTTGTAGATTGCCTTAGGTAAGATGGACATCTTCACAATGTTGATTCTTCCGATCCATGAGCATGGGATATTTTTCCACTTGTTTGTGTCATCTTTGATTTCTTTGAGCAGTGTTTTGTAGTTTTCATTGTAAAAGACTTTCATGTCTCTGGTTAGGAAGATGCCAAGGTATTTCATTTTTTTTGTGGCTATTGTGAATGGAATTGTGTTTTTTATTTGGGTTTCTGTTTGCTTATTGTTGATGTAAAGAAATGCGATTGTCTTTTGCACTTTTATTTTGTATCCTGAGACTTTGCCAAAGGCCTTTATCAGTGTAAGGAGATTTTTGACAGATTCTCTTGGGTTTTCAAGGTACACAATCATATCATAGGCAAAGAGAGATAACTTGACTTCCTCTTTTCCTATGTGGATACCCCTGATTGCCTCCTCTTCTCTGATTGCTCGAGCCAGGACTTCCAATACTATGTTGAACAGGAGTGGTGACAGTGGCGTCCTTGTCTTGTTCCAGTTTTCAGGGGAAATGGTTCCAATTTTTGTCCATTTAGGAGTTTGCTGGCTGTGGGTTTCTCATAGATGGCTTTTATTATTTTGAGGTATGTTTCCCC
>JAPVLO010004363.1:0-16196 GCA_027257055.1 Cephalopachus bancanus | reverse complement strand
AAGCCCTAAAGAGACATTTCTCAAAATAAAAGACATTAAAATGATCAAAATGGACATTGTAAAAAATGTTTAGGTGGCTCAGCCTGTAATCCCAGCACTTTGGGAGGCTGAGGCAAGTGGACTGCCTGAGCCCACGGATTCAAGATCAAGTTGCCCCAGCAACTTGGCAAGACCTCATCTCTACAATAATTTAAGAATTAGCCGGGTGCGGTAGCCTTCACCTATAGTTTTGGCTACTTGGAAGGATGAGGCAGAAGGATCCCCAGAGCCCAGCAGGTCAATGCTAGAGTGGCCGTGAGCATGCCACTGCACTCCAGCCTGGGCAATGGAATGAGACTCCAACTCAAAAAAAAAAAGTTTGACATCATCAGAAAAATACAAAGGGGAGTTTCAAAATGGCCACACAGAAGCAGCCAACTGACACCTCTCAGAGCAAACCAAGGAAGAGAGCCCCAGCTGTCAGAGCAGGTGGAGACGGAGGGCACAACCCACAACCCACAGAGGGCCAATGGGACACAAAGAGAGCAGGGATAAGAGAGAAGAGGCAGCAGGCTTTGGGACAAGGAAACCCCTTCCCCATGCAGCTGGCATTAGAAACAGTTGAGTCCTGAGCATGGACAGCCTCTGGATATGGGAAATAATGAGTGCGAGAAATTAGGGCTCAGTGCTTGCTACCTCCATGACCTGGGAGGGCTTCTCCCAACCTGAGCCTCAAAGTTCCACATGGGAAACAGCCTGGATGTGGCAGAGCTGCATGCATCCAGAGTCCATAGGAAGCCCATGGGGAACCCATTCAAGACCAGAAGGCCTATGGCCAAATCATCCCAGAAAATTCTTTCCCTGCAGGCAGTGCTCAGAGGCCAGCTCCAAGAACGGGAGGTCCCAAGAACGGGAGGACCTATTTGTCGGTCCCATAATCCCACGTATCGCCCAGGCCCAGCCACCTTCACTCATCCCAAGTGCAAGTTCCTCCACTACAGGCAGCTCCAGTTTGGGCAAGCTGCAGCAGATATTCTGTTACTGAAAGAACGAGAAAGGAAAGGTGAGTTGGGAGGAGCTCCTGGTAGCCCCTCTCTACCCATGTGAACATTTCTGGGCAGCAGATGCCATTCACCCAGCGCTGCTGCCACAGCAGCCAGGGGGCCCATCCCCACCTCCTGATGCCCACTGAGTGCTCACTGCTAGGGACTGGAATGCAGACCAGCCAGTTCCAGCCTGCAGGGGTAGGGAAGGAAGTGGGGGAGGGGAAGAACATTGAGTCTTGCTCATGGACAGCTTCAGGGAAGGAGAACCAGAGGACGTGGCAGTGATGGGTCGGGGCCTGTCATCCTGGAAGTCCTTTTCTCATTGTGTGCACTCTTCTGTGAAACAGAAATGGCTCAGCCATCCTGCAGAGTGGCCAGTGGCCAAGGGACCCGTTTCCCACTGAAATAGCCAATTATGGGGCGGAGAGGGACTGGGGGAAACCTGAAGAGTGGCCCAGTCTGACCTAGCCCTCCATGATCAGTTCTGCCCCCACCCCCCTTGAAATATCAGGGACTAAAGATCCTTTGGCGGTCCCATAATCCCATGTATCACCTAGGTCATCCGCACACAACCCTAGGGAAACAAAGACCAAGTCAAAAGCCTGTAGCCACCATCACAGCAGACTTTCTCTTCCAAACACCACCACCTAGCTGGAGGCCAACTGGTACAGCCCATTACAACATCTGAGACAATCATACAACCCCTGAGAAAGAGTTAAGTACAAAGACCATGCCACCCCACATCTCACAGAACTGTCCACAGACTGAGGTTTCTCCAGCAAGTCCTCCTGTGGTGACGATGACCAGCTCCCCTTAGAATTCAATCCTTGTGCCTTCATATCATGGAATACTTTGCAGGCACCCTTCAGCACTAGCAAATGGTGGCAACCTCCTAAGACAGCTAGACCCAGAAGAGCAGCAGGAGCCATGGTGTTTGGACCCTTACAGACGACCATCCCCAGCAGAAGGGGGAGTGCAAAAGAACAGAGGAGCACCCTGTGGGATTTAATAAATAAAAAATAAAATAAAATAAAATAAATCCCAGAAAAAGCCACTTCAACTGTAGCAACCTTATCTAACTGAGAAAGAGAGAGATGAGTCTATCCTCCCACATGAGGAAGAACCAATGAAAAACACTGGAAATGCCAAAGGTTTAATGAGTCATCACCCACAAAAGGATTTCCCAGATTCCAAGCAGCGGAATCCATCTGTAATGACTTGTCCCTGATGACAGACATAAAATTCAGACTATGGATGGCAACAACAATGAAAAAAAAGCCACAAGAAGATAGAAGCACAGATCACCCAGGCAATGAAAACAGTACAGGAAATAAAAATTGAGTTGACCAATATAAGAAAGGTCCAATCTGAACTCTTGGAAATGAAGAATTCTTTTTTGGAATTTCAAAGCACAATGACAAGCCTGAGCAGTAGAATTATCCAGGCAGAGGAAAGAATCTTGGAGCTTGAGGATAAAACTATTGAACTAAACCAATCTAACAAAAACAAGGGGAAAAAACTCAAGAAGGATGAGCAAAGCCTACAAAAGTTTTGGGATTATGTAAAGAGACCAAATCGATGCCTGATTTGCATCCCTGAAATATAAGGAAAAACTGAGAATACCCTTGAACAAGCTTTCCAAGAGGTCATCCAAGAAAATTTTCCCTCACTAGAGAGGTGGCCATGCAGATGCAAGAGATCCAGAGAACACCTTCAAGGTGTTACATGAGAAGACCATCCCCAAAACATATAATAATCCATCTCCACAAGGTAAGCATGAAAGAAAAAGTCCTAACAACAGCCAGAGAGAAGGGACAGACCACCTAAGAGGGAACACTCATCAGAATTGGAGCAGACTTCTCAGCAGAAATCTTACAAGCTAGAGGGAATGGAGCCCCATTTTTAACATTCTTAAAGAAAAGCAATACCAGCCAAGAATTTTCTGCCCTGCCAGGTAAGCTTCATAATGAAGGAGAATTAAAATCCTTCCCGGACATCCAGTCCCTAAGAGAATATACATAGCAGCCCTTCAGGAGTTGCTTAAGAAAGTTCTTAGCACAGCAATGAAAGACCAGTTCCATGCGTGCCAAGAGCACAGACAAGCAGAGTTAACAGACCATAAAGATCAATCACAAAACCTAAAAAGCAAAGCAGCCAGCCTCTTAACGGCAATATGGCAGGAATATCAATAATTAACTGAAAAGTGAATAAACTGAATGCACCACTCAAAAGACAGAGTAACAAATTAGATAAAGAAACATGATCCAACCTGCTGCTGCCTTCAGAAAACCCATCTCACTGCAAAGGACACCCACAGGCTCCAGGTAAAGGGCTAGAAAAAGATCTTCCAGGCAAATGGAAAACAAAAACCAGCAGGAATAAATATTCTTATATCAGACAAAACAGACTTAAAACCAATAAAATTCAAAAAGGACGCCACATAATGATAAAAGACTCAATTCATCAACAAGAAGTATCCATCTTGAATATATATGCAGTCAACACAGGAGCACCCAGATTTCTAAAACAATTGCTAATTAAAATAGGAGAGGACATAAATAATCATACAATTATTGTCAGAGATTTCAATATCCTGCCAATAGCCTTAGACTGATCATTGAGGAAAAAAATAAAAATAAAAAAGAAATCCAGAACCTTAACACAGGACCAACTGAACCTAACAGACACCTACATAACATTTCACCCAACAACCACAGAATATCCATTCTTCTCATTAGCACATGAAACATACTCTAAGATCAACCACATTATCAGGCATAAATCAAGTGTGAACAAAATTTCAAAAGGTCAAAGTCATACCAAGCATCTTCTCAGACCACAGTGGAATAAAAGTAAATATTATCACTAATGAGAACTCCCCAAAACACACACGTACATGAATATTAAACAACACGCTTTTGAATGACTTTTGGGTTAACACAGAAATTAAGGCAGACATAAAAAGATTCCTGGAACAAATAAAAACAAAACACAGCATACCAAACCTCTGGGACACCATAAAAGTGATGCTTTCATATCAAGAAAATAGGGAGATCTCAAGTAAACAGCCTAACATCATACCTATGGGCGCTGGAAAGTCAAGAGCAATCCAATACTAGATTTAGTGGGAAAAAATGAAATTATTAAATTAAAGCCACAGTTGAATAAAACAGAGTACAAAAAAAGCATAGAAAAGATCAATGAGACAAAAAGCTGATTCTTTGAAAGGATAAGATTGACAGACCCTAGCCAGAGCAACAAAAAAGAGAGAGAAAGAAATTCCAACTCAGTGATTTATCACAGAAACAAAGAACAGAGTTCCATATGTTCTCACTCATAAACGGACCTTGAACAATTATAATGCTATAAGAAAGCTATTGGCAGTAGTGGGAAACTGTCAGGGGAGGAGGGGGATGGGATTGGCAGTTGAGGGAAACTGCTAGGGAGGGAGGGGCATGCCTCATCAACAGGGGTACCTGCATGATCAATGTTTATATACCTAACCCTGAAATGTACCCCACATCTTTATAATAAAAAATAAAGAAACAAAAAAGAAATTCCAAATAAACACAACTAGAAAAGAAAAAGGCAATGTCACAACTGACCCTGAAAAATTTCAAAAAATTATCAGAGATTACTATGAACATCTGTATACAAATAAACTAGAAAATCTAGAGGAAATGGAAGAATTTCAGGCATCACATAACCTCCCAATATTGAAACAGAACAAAATTTGAAACCCTAAACCAGACCAATAACAGTCCAAAAAAATCAATTCAGTTATAAGAAATCCCCCAATAAAAAAGCCCTGGGCCAGATGGTTTCTCAGCTGAATTCTACAAAAAACACAAAGAGCTGATGCCAATCCTATTGAAAGTAATCAAGGCAATCGAGAAGGAAGTCATTCTTTCTAGATCATTCTATAATGTAAATATTATACTGATATTCAAAAATGGCAAAGACCAACCAGGAAAGAAAACTACAGACCAATTTCCTTAATGAACATAGATGCAAAAATTCTCAACAATATTCTAGCACACTGCATCCAACAACACATTTCAAGAATTGTCCATCACAGCCAGGTGGGTTTCATTTCCAGGATGAAAGACTGGTTCAACATATGTAAATCGATAAACATTAGCCATCACATAAACAGCTATAAAGCCAAGAACCACATGATATTCTTATTATATGCAGAAAAAGCATTTGATAAAATTCAACATACCTTCTTGATTAAAAAAAAAAAACACCTCAAACACCTGAGCATAGAAGGAACAATTCTCAAAATAAAAAGAGCCATCTATGACAAACCAGCAGCCAACTGGGAAAAGAGAAGGATGCTCACTCTCACCTCTCTTATTCCACATAGTGCTAGAAGTCCTAGCCAGAGCAATTAGGCAAAAAAAAAAGTAAATTAGGGATATTCAAATAGGAAAATAGTTAGTTGAGTTATCCCTCTTTGTAAACTATATATTCTATACCTTAAAAAGCCCTAAAGAGTCTGTCAAAAATCTTCTCACACTGATCAACTGTGGTAAAGTCTTAGGATACAAAATCAACGTGCAAAAAAAAGTTGCATTTGTACACACTAACAACAAGCAAGCTAAGAATAAAATACAAACACAATCTTATTCACAAGAGATACACACACGCACAAAAAATGTCTTGGCATCCTCCTAATCAAAGAAGTGAAAGATCTTTGCAATGAGAACTACAAAACACGACTCAAAAAAATAAGGATGACACAAATGGAAAAGTATTTCATGCTCATGGATTGGAAGATTCAATATTGTCAAGATGTCCTTTTATGCCCAAGGCAATCTACAGGTCCAGTGAAATTCCTATCAAATTGCTAGCATCATTTTTCACAGACCTAGAAAAGACCATACAGAAATTCATATGGAAGAAAAAAGAGCCCAAATAGCTAAAGTAATCCAAAAGGAATAAAGCTGGAGGCATCACACTTCCAGACTTTAAACTTGAGTACAAGGCTATTGTAACCAAGACAGGTCATACTGGTACAGGAATAGACATATAGACCAATGGAACTAGACAGAAAATCCAAAAATAATACCACATTTGCTCAACCAACTCATCTTTGACAAAGCTGACAAGAGCAAACATTGGGTAAAGGAAACAATATTTAGCAAATGGTGCTGGGAAAACTGACTGAACACGTACAGAAAAAATGAAACTGAGCCTCTACCTGTCACCATATACAAAAATTAACTCAAAGTGACTCAAGAACTTAAATGTGAAACCTTAAACTATAAGAATCTTTGAAGAAAACTTAGGGAACACCTTCCTGGGCATCAGAGTAGGCAATTAATTAATGACCAAGTCCTCAAAAGCAAATGTGGCAAAAGCTAATATTGACCTCATAAAACTAAAAATTTTTGCATAGCAAAAGAAGTCATCAAGAGAGTAAAGAGAAAACCCATGGAATGGAAAAAAATACTTGCAAGCTACGCATATGACAAATCAACACCCAGAAACTACAAGAAACTAAAACAAATTGACAGGAAAAAACAAACCCCTTAAAAAGTGGGCAAAGATTGTTCACAATAGCAAGAACTTGGAAGCAACCATGCTGCCCATCAAAGAGAACTGGATTTAAAAAATGTGGTACATATACACGATGGAATACTATGCAGCCATAAAAAAGAACAAAATCATGAATTTCGCAGCAACCTGGATGGAACCAGAGTCTATAATACTGAGCGACCTCTCACAGAAACAAAGATCCGAGTATCTCAAGTTTTCACTCATATAATGGACCTTGAACATCCAATGTAATACTGTAAGAAAATGACTGACAGTAGTGGGAAACGATGGGGGGGGAGGGAGATGGGATTAACGGCAGCAAATATCTGTCTGGGGACAGGGAAACACCTCTTATCAACAAGGGTGCCTGAACGAAACCTATTTGTATACCTAACCCTTAACTGTACCCCACAATATCATAATAAAAAATAAATAAATATTAAAAAAAAGTGGGCAAAGGACATGAAAAGACACTTCTCAAAGGAAGACATTCAAGCAACCAACAAACATTTAAAAAATGGTCAGCTTCACTAATCATCAGAGAAATGCAAATCAAAACTACTATAAGATCCACCTAACACCTGTAAAGATATTGTCATTAAAAAGTAGCCGGGCTCAGTGGCTCAGCCTGTAATCCTGCGCCTTTGGGAGGCTGAGGTGAGCGGATTGCCTGAGCCTGCGGGTTCGAGACCCACCAGGGCAGCGAGACCTCATCTCTACAATAAATCAAAAAATCAGCCAGGCGTGGTAGCGCGTACCTGTAATTCCGGCTACTTGGAAGGCTGAGGAGGAAGGATCGCCGGAGCCCAGCAGGTCGAGGCTGCGGTGGCCGGGAGCGGCCACTGCACTCCAGTCTGGGCAACCGAGTGAGACTCCAACTCAAAAAAAAAAAAAAAAAAAAGTCAAAAAGTAGCAGGTGCTGGCAAAGCTGTGAAGAAAAGAACACACTACACTATTGGTGGGAATGTCAGCTAGTTCAACCTTTGTGGAAAGCAGTGTGGCGTTTTTCCTAAAGAGCTGAAAATTGAGCCACCATACAAACCAGGAATCCCATTCTAGGAATATACCCAAAGAAACATAGATCGCTCAGCCAAAAAGACACCTGCACATGTATATTCACTGCAGCACTATTCACAAAAGCAAAAACATGGAACCAACCCAGATGCCTAACAAAAGTGGACTGGCCCTGAAGCTATTGAAAAAATAAGTAAATAAATACATAAATAAATGTTTTTTAAAAGTGGACTGATAAAGAAAATAAGTGATCAAGGAGGTGAACCAGAAATTTAGAAAAAATAAACAAAAGTAAGTCATCACACAATATATATGCATATCAAATCACCATACTGTACACCTTGAATAAGTACAATTTTTATTTGTCAATTACATCCCCAATAAAACTGGAAAAAATACTTAGTACAAAAACATGAAAATGTGCTCATTTTCACAAACAACCAAAGGAAGTCAAATTAAAATCTTAAGGGAAACTTATACATGATGGATTATCATGCAGCCCTAAAAAAAACCCAAAAAACCAAAACTCATGCCCCCTCACAGTAACAGTGTATGCAACCGGAGATCATCATACTAGGTGAAATATTAAAGAAACAAAAAACTGAATACCTCATGTTCTCACTCATATGAGGGCCCCACTCACTGGTCACATGAGCACAAAGGTGGGAACAACAGATGCTGGAGACTACCTAAAGGAGGGAGAGAGGGTGGAGAGATAAGGGGCACACAACCACACACTGGATACCATATCCACTACCAGCAGGAGAGAGGGCCTGCTAGAAGCCCAAATCTCACCTGCACACGATTTATTTATGTAGTAAATCCTTACGTGTACATCACAAGAATAAAAAAGAATATATTATAAAAAGGATTATTTTATTAAATTTAAAAAAAAATTTTAATTTACATTTCTGGAATTCTGCTTCTCAGCCAAGAAATACTCTGTCTCTGGTGGCTGCAGCCTTAGAAATAAGTTAAATCCCTGAGTAAGATTTATTAAGTTTCCCTTATGACTTTAATCTGACTTCCTTTTATTGTGAAAATGAGCACATTTTCATGTTTTTGTATCAAGTTTCTTTTTCCAACTTTATATGCACAATAAAAATTGTACATATTCAAGGTGTACAATGTGGTGATTTGATATACATACACTTTTTTTTTTTTTAGTCTCAGTGTCACTCTGTCACCCAGGCTGGAGTGCAGTGGCATGCTCACGCCACTGCAGCCTCGACCTACTGGGCTCAGGTGATCCTTCCGCCTCAGCGTTCCAAGGAGCTGGGACCACAGGCATGTGCCACCATGCCCGACTAATTTTTTGATTTATTGTAGAGACGAAGTCTTACCAAGTTGTCCAGGCTGGTCTTGAACCCGTGGACTCAGGCATTGCTCTCACCTCAGCCTCCCAAAGTGCTGGGATTATACACGTGAACCACCGTGCCCAGCTGTATACATATACATTGTGTGATTATTTATTGTACTTATTTTTTCTAAATTTTTGGTTCACCTCCTTGATCACTTATTTAGATTTTTTTATGATCTAATTTATGGTCTAAATATTTTTTCTAGCTTTCCATTTATCTTTTATTAACTTTTTGTTTGACCTACAGGTATTTCGCCTGCTTGAATCCATCAGTTATGTTTAGTTTTGCTCCTTTTTCTTCTGTCTGGGTTTACACATTCAGAGGATTAATCGCTATTTTTTTCTAGAAGTCTGCTATTTAAGATCTTTCCTCCAACTTCATTTTATTATAGTGATTAGCATTATGATACAAATTTAACTTGATTATGCTTCCAGTTTATGGCTAATTACTCAAGCACAATTTCTTTCAAAATCCTTTCTTTCCTCATTGATTTTGATATCACTTTTATTATATATAGTAGCTGCTTCTTTTTACTGAATTTGTTTGTATTATTCCACTTCATTGATATACAGACACACACCACATAAAGACATTTCAGTGTGCCACATAAGTGGCAGTGGTCCCATAAGATTATAATGGAGCTTAAAAATTCCCCTCACCTAGGGACTTCATAGCCATTGTGTGTCATAGCATAACACATGACTCGTGTATGTGGTGACACTGGTGACAATGTCAGTCACACAAAAGTGTAGCAAATACAATTACGTACAGCACGTGGTACTTGATAATAATAAATGGCTGTGTTACTGGTTACGTATTTACTATACTTTCTATCATTATTTTAAAAATGCGCTCTTTCTACTAATTAAGAAAATTAATTGCAAAATAGCCTTAGTGCAACATGGATGCAGCTGGAAACCATCATACAAAGTGAACTATCACAGAAACAACTGAAGTCATGCTCTCACTTATAAGCCGACCCTGATCACTGGTCACACGAGAACAAGGTTGTAATTGGCAGACATGGGACACGGCTAGGATAAGAAGAGAGGAAGGAGGGAGGAGGAGAGAGGGTGGCACATGGCAACACACTGCATGCCGGGTCCACTATCGGGGGAGAGTACCTGCATGCAACTTATTTAAGTGACAAATCCTCACTTAGACCTCACAACTCTCAAATAAGTAAAGAAATAAATATAAAACAGCCTTAGGCAGGTCCTTCAGGAAGTCTTCCAGAAGGAAGCACTGTTATCATAGGAGATGACAGCTCCATGCGTGTTATTACCTCTGAAGACTTTCCAGTGGGATGAGATGTGGAGGTGGTATTGTTATGTTGTGGTATTGATGAAATTGACCCTATGTAAGCCTAGGCTAATGCGTGTGCTCATGTCTTCATTTGTAACAAGAAAGTTTTAAAAGAAAAACCTTTTTTAATTTTAAAAGTAGAAAAAAGCATATAGAATAAAGACATAAAGAATATTTTTGTACAACTGTACAATGTTTATGTTTTAAGCTAAGTTTTATTACAAAAGAGTCAAAACATTTTTTAAATGTAAAAGTTGATAAAGTAAGAAAGTTGTAGTAAGCTAAGGTTAATTTACGATTGAAGAAAAGAGATTTTTCTTTTTTTTTTTGAGTTGGAGTCTCAAAAAAGATTTTAAATGAGTTTCAGGTAGCCTAAGTGTACAATATTTGTAAGTCTGCATCAGAGTACAGTAATGCCATAGGCCTTCACAGTCACTCATCACTGACTCACCCAGAGCAACTTCCAGTCCTGCAAGCTCTGTTCATAGTAAATGTACCATGCAGGTGTACATTTTTACTCTTTTATATCATATCTTTACTGCACCTTTTCTGTGTTTAGATACACAAATACTCATCTGAGTGCATACATACTCATCATTGCAACACAACTGCCTATAGTATCCAGTACAATAGCATCCGATGGTGCAGGCTTTGAAAACTACTTTTATTAAGTTATTTATTAAGTTATTGATGCAATTTAATATTTTTCATAATCTATATTTAAGCAAAATTACATCATTGCATCATATTTTTAAAACTCATCTCCATTAAAACTTGCCTTAAGCTACCGGATTGCTTTTGCCACCATTAGCCATATCGTGTGTTTGTCTGTTTAATTTACTTTCACAATAAACTTCTATGTAGTGAAAAAAAAGTGAGTTTGAAAGAACCCCTTCCTTTTTAATCTTTTAGAATGGTTTTAAAACTATTAGTATTAGTTTTTATAGAGATGGTAGAGTTTAACAGTGAAGCCATCAGGTCCTGGACTTTTCTTTAATGGGAGACTTTTTTTTTTTTTTGGAGTTGGAGTCTCACTCTGTCACCCAGACTGGAAGTGCAGTGACCACTCCCGGCCACCGCAGCCGCGACCTGCTGGGCTCTGGTGATCCTTCCGTCTCAGCCGTCCAAGTAGCTGGAACTACAGGCATGCGCTACCACGCCCGGCTTATTTTTTGATTTATTGCAGAAACGAGGTCTCGCCAAGTTGCCCAGGCGGATCTCGAACCCGCGGGCTCAGGCAATCCACTCACCTCAGTCTCCCAAAGGTGCGGGATTACAGGCTGAGCCACCGAGCCCGGCTTAGTGGGAGACTTTTAATTACTGATTTAATATTCTTATTATTAGTCTGTTCAGATTTTCTATTTTAGTCTTGGTAGGCTATATGTGCCCAAGAATCTATGCATTTCTTCGAGGATTTTCCTTTTTTTCCTCTCCTCACCTGGATGTTCATAAAAATCTCTTATGATCCTTTGTATTTCTGTGGTATCCATCATAATTTGTCCAACATACCAAATGTCTCCCTCCTCTGCAATGCCTGTCTTGACTCCCTCCCTCACGGGCACATTAACCTCTGGGGTTCTTCTAATTCTTTGTTTCTGTCTTTTTTACCGAACCCATTCTCTAGTGTTATGTTGGTTCTGAGTCTATCCATGGAGCGATCCTAAGGACCTAAGGATCCTTGTCCTAAGGACAAAGGTAAATCGCCTAACTTAGCTTAGTTTCTCAATGTAATACACAGGTGATTGCTAAAATCCATTCTAATTATGGCCACTTTTCACATATAAAAGTTTTATAAAATTACAAAGTCCATCAGAATCAGGTAGTACCAAGCTCTTAGGATTGATTTGAGGATTACTTGACATTACAAATGGGTTTTGGCACATGCAAATGTTTAATAAATGTGACATGCTACTATTATCTATTTTTTGGTGATATATGAGACTTCTTGATGGCAAAATACATTAAATTGCAATTCCATTAATGCTATCAGTGACTTAATTCTACTGATTTCTTGTTACAAGCATCTAGGAGAAAAATCCTTTATTAGTCATCAGTGGAAAGCGTTAGTTTGCCAGTAAAATAAGAATGACATACTTTAGAAATGTTCCTTACTTGGATTACAAATTGCAGCTTGTTGATAGCACAGTGGCGACAAAAGGCATTATGTGATAATTCATCTCTAAAGGACTAGCACTACAGCAAAGCACTGTAAAGATGAAAATAAATGAAAAGCTATATTTGCTTTTCCATAGCAGTCAGTTCATGCAACGTCTTCCTGGGCTCTGAAACATTCTCAAGTACTGTAAAGATTCATTTATGGACTGGATTAAAAAAATGTGGTACATATACACAATGGAATATTATGCAGCCATAAAGAAGGACAAATATGTGGACTTCGCAGCAAATTGGATGGATTTGGAGTCTATCATACTCAGTGATTTATCACAGAAACAAAGAACTGAGTTCCATATGTTCTCACTCATAAGGTGACCTTGAACAATTCAAATGCTCTAAGAAAGCGATTGGCAGTAGTGAAAAACTGTCAGGGGAGACGGGGTGGTACTGGTCGTTGAGGGAAACTGCTAGGGGAGGGAGGGGCATACCTCATCAACAAGAGTACCTGCATGATCAATGTTTGTATATCTAATCCTGAACTGTACCCCACATCTTTATAATAAATAAATTTAAAAGATTCTTTTATATAAACTCACACGTACAATAGTTGAAAGGAGGAAAATGAGCAAAACTATATACACTGCAGAAGAAGATGAAATATTAGACAAGATGGCTCCATCCTTAAGAAACGTAGAGTAAATTTAGAGAACAATTCTGGAAACCCAGTGTTAAGTATTGTGGTAAGGGAGAGCAGACAAAATGATAAAAGCCACATCATTTGGGGATTATGAGCACCAAGAGGTATCTGCCAAGACCTAAACATATGTGGAGAAGTCAAGATGAGAAACATAGTCAAAAACAAAGAAAAGTATGGAAAATGAGCTTGCCAGAAGTTCTACAACTGAACAAAAGAAATAGTTCCAAATCACCTGTGCCTTATTTCTCTTTCCAATCTTACATAAATTAATGAGTGTCCTTTTCTTCTTTATGTTTGCAAACCTATAGTACATTTAGATATCTTGATAATGATCTTAACTCTATCATATTTCATCCAATAAATGACTTTACTTTGGAATTCACTTTTTAGAGAAAGAATAGAGAAAACAGGGTTACTTTTTCTAGACTGAGATTTAGATATACTCAATTTACCAAACACACACTCTAACAAGTCCATATTGAATGTGATTCAACCCAGAAAAAGAATAAAAGCCGGGCTCGGTGGCTCAGCCTGTAATCCCGTGCTTTGGGTGGCTGAGGTGAGTGGATTGCCTGAGCCCACGAGTTCAAGACCCGCCTGGGCAACAAGACCTCATCTCTACAATAAATCAAAAAACCAGCTGGGTATGGTAGTGCGTGCCTGTAATTCCGGCTACTCAGAAGGCTGAGGTGGAAGGATCGCTAGAGCCCAGCAGGTCGAGGCTGCAGTGGCCGGTAGCGGCCACTGCACTCCAGTCTGGGTGACAGAGTGAGACTCCAACTCAAAAAAAAAAAAAAAAAAAAAGAATCAAGGAAAATGAAATTAACAAGGTCTTACTCCATTTCATCTTTTACATATGTCCTCTCTTTCTAAAATATGTAGAATAAATATTTAGGATTCCTTAAGTCACACTTATGTTTTGCTCATCAGAAAACACCTAGATTGTAAGATTAATGGAAGAACCCAAGCAGGCAAAATGGTTTTCTAAATTGAGAGTAAAATAGACATTGGGTCCCCTAGTGACTGATACCCACCAATGTGGGTGAAAGAAACGATGTAAAGCAAAAACAGTGTGGCCAACATCTCTCTGCCTGGCAGCACAGGGCACTTCTGGGGAAGTTATTGATTACTAACCCTGACTCAGTGGAGTAAGTCATCAGCGTCCCTGACACCAGCCAGCTGCCAAGTTTTATGGCAACAGGCTTGACTAAGAAAAGATTTCCCAAAGCTTCCACATAAAAGCCCAACTGATTCAGCTTCCCTATCAGATTTTCCATTGCTTTCTCCTTGAACTTTAACATCCAACTTGCACCCTTATAAAAACAAAGACCTAGCCGGGCTCGGTGGTTCAGCATGTAATCCCGCGCTTTTGGGAGACTGAGGTGAGTGGATTGCCTGAGTCCGCGGGTTCGAGATCCGCCTGGGCAGCGACACCTCACCTCTACAATAAATCAAAAAATCAGCCAGGCATGGTAGCGCATGCCTGTAATTCCGGCTACTCGGAAGGCTGAGGTGGAAGGATCGCTGGAGCCCCGCAGGCGAGGCTGCGGTGGCCGGAAGTGGCCACTGCACTCCAGTCTCGGTGACAGAGTAAGACTACAACTCAAAAAAAAAAGACCTAGAAAATCTGCAAAAAGTTTAAAGAAACCTTTTTCCTTCTGAAAGTGTACTTCAGCTGATTCAATAAAAGGCCTGGAATCGTCTTTATTGTCACCATCATGTTTAGAATGACTTAACAGCAATAACATCTGTATGAATGAAGACATGAAGTCCCAAGGTGGGTGGGAGACTTCTTCTGGTTTATCCATGCCACTGAGAATGAAATTCAGAGCAAACCCATAAAGACAATGGACTCATTTATTCGTATTTCATTTTTGATGTTTAATTATATAAATGTCAATATCTGCAAAAGCAGAAAAGATAATATAATGAACTTCATGTACCCATTTTCTAACTTCAACAGACATCCATTCATGGCTACTCTTCTTTCATCTATGACCCCACTCTCACTCCCCCAGCCCTCTGATTATTTTAAATAAAATCCTAGATATTAGGTCATTTCAACTATAAATATTTGAGTACATATCTTTAAAAAAGATTCCTTATTTTAAATTAGAAAAATTACTCATAAACATACCAACTGATAAATACTTTTATAAAACCCATTTTGATAAAACATAATATAAAACTCTAAAGAATGACAGTCATGGGAAGAGTCTAGAAAAAGTTATGGACTTGCTCTTTAAGAAAAGTGTCAGCTGAGCTCAGTGGCTCAGCCTGTAATCCTGAGGTTTGGGAGGCTGAGGTGAGTGGATTGCCTGTGCCCACTGGTTCAAGACCCGCCTGGGCAACTTGGCGAGACCTCGTCTCAACAACAAATCAAAAATTAGCTGGGCATGGTAGCACGTGCCTGTAGTTCCAGCTACTTGGAAGGTTAAGGTGGAAGGATCGCAGGAGCCCAGCAGGTCGAGGCTGCAGCAGCCTAGAGTGGCCACTGCACTCCGGTCCAGGTGACAGAGTGGGACCCCAACTCAAAAAAAAAAAAAAAAGAAAAAAGAAAAAGAAAAGAAAAACGTTTTGGGAAAAGCCACAGAGATTGGAAAATACACTGTGTTGTAATCAGAGGCACTTGGTTACAAGCACATAATGTGCATTCATGCAATTTATCATGATAGGTTAATATGTAGAACCACGTGGGTGTATTTAAAAAAGACCTCCAACAAGATATCTTGAGAACACACAAAATGCATATGAGAAGGAAGGAAACAAGAAAACACAATTCCATCTTTAAAATTAAAAAAACTGCAAAATTATAAAGTGCTCTCAGTTTTTATTTATAATAGAAGACAATCTATTCTCAATGAATGTAACTTGTAGAGAAACAAAATCAGTTCCTCATTTTTGGCGATCTGAGAGTCCCATGGATACTTCTCAAATAACACTGATTCACATACAATGGTTTCTAATTCAAATAAGTAAATAAACCTCAGTGCTCCAACATTACACGAATTCATCAATCTTGCTTGTTACATTGTTATCTAAAATTTGGAAGTAGCCAGCAAGAAGCATCTATTCTTTCAAGGTGTCTGACGTAAACTTCGGTAAAGAACATTTTATGTGGCTGTAAGTGCTTTC
>JAPVLO010004362.1:0-17147 GCA_027257055.1 Cephalopachus bancanus | reverse complement strand
AGGGACACGCTATTCAAGCGTGCGCGGCACTGCTATTCATTGGCAGTCTGTATTAAGCTGGCTTTGTGCATGCTCTCATCCCTAATTCTAAGAGCTTCCCTGTATATACACTACACTAGACCAGTAGTTTTGGGGAACAGAGTGCAACTTCATGTGCTGCACTGACTGCAACCAGATGTCCACAGCCATTGGTAGCAAAGCACGCTTCATTCGCCGGTGAATGCTGGAAGGGTTTCTCTTTTAACACGGGTGTGTAATACTGAATACAATGGCTCTGCGGTTCATGGGCCAACAAAGCCTGAGAGCCTTTGTTTTCTTTCGGGAAAATTAGAGTCTTCCACGGGAGAGATTCCTCAAAACTGCACGTCACTGAGTGGGGCAACAAGTAGTATACTGGCTTTGGCTTTTGTGTGATTCTCCCTGTTTCCTTTTAACGTATATTATACTACACTGAGGGCATATGCCTAGCAGAGCTGTGTAAAGGATTCCTGTATAAAAATGCACACCTCCATGGTGCCACACTGAGTGAAATGACCGATACACTGTTATTTTTGGGAAAACGTTGTTTGTCCACATATTGAATTCTAAAATGTGTTTGATTTTACTGGTCCGCCTTCTACCAAAAGCAGTTGATCTTCCGCTGGCATTTACGAGTAAGGGCTGACAGGCTTCGCTTGCTTGTTGTGTGTGTGTATTAGGTTGGGAAACCCTGTGTCA
This sequence comes from Cephalopachus bancanus, assembly GCA_027257055.1. Classification (NCBI taxonomy): domain Eukaryota; kingdom Metazoa; phylum Chordata; class Mammalia; order Primates; family Tarsiidae; genus Cephalopachus; species Cephalopachus bancanus. The sequence continues at coordinate 16,430 of JAPVLO010004362.1, read as the reverse complement.
AAGGTTTGCTGCATGGTTATTTATTTTCTAGTAGTTTTATTCTTGCTTGGTGTACGGTGTAATAAATGATCCTCAAGGTCTAGCTTGATTTAGCATTGGAGAGCGATCTGAGCCATACTTCACATGTAGGAATGAGCATGTAAATTGTGCCACACTAAGTCAAATGAAGGCTACACACTTACTGGTAGAAAAGCAGTACTTGCTTTCTGTTGGAATACTAAAAAGGTTTCCCCGTTGGCGTTTGTCTCTGCTACGAAATGCAGTTACTCTCCCGTTTGCCTTGCTGAATAAGCGTAGGCGGCCTCTGTTAGGCTTGTTGTGTAGGTGCATCTTCCTAGGGAAACAGGTTATCAAATGTGTGCTGCACTCTTGAAGGGCTATCAGTGTTATTCCAACTTGGTGCATGCTGCAACGCATGCCTCTCCCAGTTTTCTTCTCATTTTCAGTTATGCTCTGCACCGGGCATTTGTTTGACCTAAGAGTATTTGAATAGGTCAAGTCTTGGAATGTGCAGCTCAATGGTGCCACAGGGTGGGCAATGGGAACTCCACAGTTTAGTAAGAGTGCATTACTTGGTGAATTCACTGAGCATTCTCAAGTGTTTCTCCTGTTCAAGTTTTTGTGTTGTAGGAAACTACTGGTAGAAAAGCAGTACTTGCTTTCTGTTGGAATACTAAAAAGGTTTCCCGTTGGCGTTTCTCTCTGCTACGAAATGCAGTTACTCTCCCGTTTGCCTTGTGAATAAGCGTAGGCGGACCTCTGTTAGGCTTGTTGTGAGGTGCATCTTCCTAGGGATACAGGTTTTCAAATGTGTGCTGCACTCTTGAAGGCTATCATGTTATTCCAACTTGGTGCATTCTGCAATGCATGACTCAAGTTTTCTTCTCATTTTCAGTTATGCTCTGCACGTGCATTTGTTTGACTAAGAGTACTTGAATAGGTCAAGTTTGGAATGTGCAGCTCAATGTGCCACAGGGTGGCAATGGGAACTCCACAGTTTGTAAAGTGCATTACTTGGTGAATTCACTGAGTCATTCTGAAATGTTCTCCTGTTCAAGTTTTTGTGTTGTAGGAAACTCAATTGCTCTGCCAAACGCATTTGACAATCAAGAGCTGACTGCCTTTGTTGACTTGTTTTGAATGTGAATCTTCTTTGGAAAATGCTGTGTGAAAAGTGTGCTGCACTGTTTTTCTCTTTCATTGAGTCGTATTATGCTTGAGTGCATGTTGTAATTCCTGATTCTCACTCGTTCCCTTCCGTGAATATTACGCTCTACAGGGTGATAGCTTTGGCGTTCGGCTCGGCTTTTCAACCTTTCACATTCAGTATGCTCAACTCCATTGTGCCACAATGAGTGATCTGAGACATTCACAGTTACTTGTGGGAAAGCATTATGTGTGACCCGAGAGAATTGTGAAGTATTCTTTCTTGATACATTATCCTGTCATGGGAAAGCAGTAACACTGTGGATTGCTGTTCGGAATAGCCTTTCTTAGGCCTGTAGTGAACAGGCATCTTCCATTGTTAAGTCTGTTCCCAATGAGTGCTGCAGTGTTATCTCTTTGCTATGACCATTATTCTTCGTTGCTCCCTGCTGTAATACCTCATTCTCACTCTTTCCCCTGATCGGTGTTCCTTTCCATAGGGGGACTGTGCTTACGAGAGTGAAACATCCGTGTTTCACGGATAGAAATCTGCAATACAGAGTGCCCCAATGAGTCACATTAGAGCTCCACAGATACGAGTAGGAGAGCAGTATTTGTTTACGGGAAAATCCTATCTGTTTTTCCCTATTGCATTTCAACCTAGGAAGGACTACCAATGCTGTGCCGTTTTCATTGACGAATAAGCACGGAGAGCCTATGTTAAAGTCATGGTGAAGGTGTGTCTTCCTAGGGACACGCTATTCAAGCGTGCGCGGCACTGCTATTCATTGGCAGTCTGTATTAAGCTGGCTTTGTGCATGCTCTCATCCCTAATTCTAAGAGCTTCCCTGTATATACACTACACTAGACCAGTAGTTTTGGGGAACAGAGTGCAACTTCATGTGCTGCACTGACTGCAACCAGATGTCCACAGCCATTGGTAGCAAAGCACGCTTCATTCGCCGGTGAATGCTGGAAGGGTTTCTCTTTCAACACGGGTGTGTAATACTGAATACAATGGCTCTGCGGTTCATGGGCCAACAAAGCCTGAGAGCCTTTGTTTTCTTTCGGGAAAATTAGAGTCTTCCACGGGAGAGATTCCTCAAAACTGCACGTCACTGAGTGGGGCAACAAGTAGTATACTGGCTTTGGCTTTTGTGTGATTCTCCCTGTTTCCTTTTAACGTATATTATACTACACTGAGGGCAATGCTAGGCCTAGCAAGGTTCCTGTAAAAAATGCACACCTCCATGGTGCCACACTGAGTGAAATGACCGATACACTGTTATTTTTGGGAAAACGTTGTTTGTCCACATATTGAATTCTAAAATGTGTTTGATTTTACTGGTCCGCCTTCTACCAAAAGCAGTTGATCTTCCGCTGGCATTTACGAGTAAGGGCTGACAGGCTTCGCTTGCTTGTTGTGTGTGTGTATTAGGTTGGGAAACCCTGTGTCAAAGGTTTGCTGCATGGTTATTTATTTTCTAGTAGTTTTATTCTTGCTTGGTGTACGGTGTAATAAATGATCCTCAAGGTCTAGCTTGATTTAGCATTGGAGAGCGATCTGAGCCATACTTCACATGTAGGAATGAGCATGTAAATTGTGCCACACTAAGTCAAATGAAGGCTACACACTTACTGGTAGAAAAGCAGTACTTGCTTTCTGTTGGAATACTAAAAAGGTTTCCCGTTGGCGTTTGTCTCTGCTACGAAATGCAGTTACTCTCCCGTTTGCCTTGCTGAATAAGCGTAGGCGGCCTCTGTTAGGCTTGTTGTGTAGGTGCATCTTCCTAGGGAAACAGGTTATCAAATGTGTGCTGCACTCTTGAAGGGCTATCAGTGTTATTCCAACTTGGTGCATGCTGCAACGCATGCCTCTCCCAGTTTTCTTCTCATTTTCAGTTATGCTCTGCACCGGGCATTTGTTTGACCTAAGAGTATTTGAATAGGTCAAGTCTTGGAATGTGCAGCTCAATGGTGCCACAGGGTGGGCAATGGGAACTCCACAGTTTAGTAAGAGTGCATTACTTGGTGAATTCACTGACTGCATTCTCAAGTGTTTCTCCTGTTCAAGTTTTTGTGTTGTAGGAAACACTGGTAGAAAAGCAGTACTTGCTTTCTGTTGGAATACTAAAAAGGTTTCCCCGTTGGCGTTTCTCTCTGCTACGAAATGCAGTTACTCTCCCGTTTGCCTTGCTGAATAAGCGTGGGCGGCCTCTGTTAGGCTTGTTGTGTAGGAGCATCTTCCTAGGGAAACAGGTTATCAAATGTGCGCTGCACTCTTGAAGGGCTATCAGTGTTATTCCAACTTGGTGCATGCTGCAACGCATGCCTCTCCCAGTTTTCTTCTCATTTTCAGTTATGCTCTGCACCGTGCATTTGTTTGACCTAAGAGTATTTGAATAGGTCAAGTCTTGGAATGTGCAGCTCAATGGTGCCACAGGGTGGGCAATGGGAACTCCACAGTTTAGTAAGAGTGCATTACTTGGTGAATTCACTGAGTTCATTCTCAAATGTTTCTCTTGTTCAAGTTTTTGTGTTGTAGGAAACTCCATTGCTCTGCCAAACGCTTTGACAATCAAGAGCTGACTGCCTTTGTTGACTTGTTTTGAATGTGAATCTTCTTTGGAAAATGCTGTGTGAAAAGTGTGCTGCACTGTTTTTCTCTTTCATTGAGTCGTATTATGCTTGAGTGCATGTTGTAATTCCTGATTCTCACTCGTTCCCTTCCGTGAATATTACGCTCTGCAGGGTGATAGCTTTGGCGTTCGGCTCGGCTTTTCAACCTTTCACATTCAGTATGCTCAACTCCATTGTGCCACAATGAGTGATCTGAGACATTCACAGTTACTTGTGGGAAAGCATTATGTGTGACCCGAGAGAATTGTGAAGTATTCTTTCTTGATACATTATCCTGTCATGGGAAAGCAGTAACACTGTGGATTGCTGTTCGGAATAGCCTTTCTTAGGCCTGTAGTGAACAGGCATCTTCCATTGTTAAGTCTGTTCCCAATGAGTGCTGCAGTGTCATCTCTTTGCTATGACCATTATTCTTCGTTGCTCCCTGCTGTAATACCTCATTCTCACTCTTTCCCCTGATCGGTGTTCCTTTCCATAGGGGGACTGTGCTTACGAGAGTGAAACATCCGTGTTTCACGGATAGAAATCTGCAATACAGAGTGCCCCAATGAGTCACATTAGAGCTCCACAGATACGAGTAGGAGAGCAGTATTTGTTTACGGGAAAATCCTGTCTGTTTTTCCCTATTGCATTTCAACCTAGGAAGGACTACCAATGCTGTGCCGTTTTCATTTACGAATAAGCACGGAGAGCCTATGTTAAAGTCATGGTGAAGGTGTGTCTTCCTAGGGACACGCTATTCAAGCGTGCGCGGCACTGCTATTCATTGGCAGTCTGTATTAAGCTGGCTTTGTGCATGCTCTCATCCCTAATTCTAAGAGCTTCCCTGTATATACACTACACTAGACCAGTAGTTTTGGGGAACAGAGTGCAACTTCATGTGCTGCACTGACTGCAACCAGATGTCCACAGCCATTGGTAGCAAAGCACGCTTCATTCGCCGGTGAATGCTGGAAGGGTTTCTCTTTCAACACGGGTGTGTAATACTGAATACAATGGCTCTGCGGTTACATGGGCCAACAAAGCCTGAGAGCCTTTGTTTTCTTTCGGGAAAATTAGAGTCTTCCACGGGAGAGATTCCTCAAAACTGCACGTCACTGAGTGGGGCAACAAGTAGTATGCTGGCTTTGGCTTTTGTGTGATTCTCCCTGTTTCCTTTTAACGTATATTATACTACACTGAGGGCATATGCCTAGCAGAGCTGTCTTAAAGGATTCCTGTATAAAAATGCACACCTCCATGGTGCCACACTGAGTGAAATGACCGATACACTGTTATTTTTGGGAAAACGTTGTTTGTCCACATATTGAATTCTAAAATGTGTTTGATTTTACTGGTCCGCCTTCTACCAAAAGCAGTTGATCTTCCGCTGGCATTTACGAGTAAGGGCTGACAGGCTTCGCTTGCTTGTTGTGTGTGTGTATTAGGTTGGGAAACCCTGTGTCAAAGGTTTGCTGCATGGTTATTTATTTTCTAGTAGTTTTATTCTTGCTTGGTGTACGGTGTAATAAATGATCCTCAAGGTCTAGCTTGATTTAGCATTGGAGAGCGATCTGAGCCATACTTCACATGTAGGAATGAGCATGTAAATTGTGCCACACTAAGTCAAATGAAGGCTACACACTTACTGGTAGAAAAGCAGTACTTGCTTTCTGTTGGAATACTAAAAAGGTTTCCCCGTTGGCGTTTGTCTCTGCTACGAAATGCAGTTACTCTCCCGTTTGCCTTGCTGAATAAGCGTAGGCGGCCTCTGTTAGGCTTGTTGTGTAGGTGCATCTTCCTAGGGAAACAGGTTATCAAATGTGTGCTGCACTCTTGAAGGGCTATCAGTGTTATTCCAACTTGGTGCATGCTGCAACGCATGCCTCTCCCAGTTTTCTTCTCATTTTCAGTTATGCTCTGCACCGGGCATTTGTTTGACCTAAGAGTATTTGAATAGGTCAAGTCTTGGAATGTGCAGCTCAATGGTGCCACAGGGTGGGCAATGGGAACTCCACAGTTTAGTAAGAGTGCATTACTTGGTGAATTCACTGACTGCATTCTCAAGTGTTTCTCCTGTTCAAGTTTTTGTGTTGTAGGAAACACTGGTAGAAAAGCAGTACTTGCTTTCTGTTGGAATACTAAAAAGGTTTCCCCGTTGGCGTTTCTCTCTGCTACGAAATGCAGTTACTCTCCCGTTTGCCTTGCTGAATAAGCGTGGGCGGCCTCTGTTAGGCTTGTTGTGTAGGAGCATCTTCCTAGGGAAACAGGTTATCAAATGTGCGCTGCACTCTTGAAGGGCTATCAGTGTTATTCCAACTTGGTGCATGCTGCAACGCATGCCTCTCCCAGTTTTCTTCTCATTTTCAGTTATGCTCTGCACCGTGCATTTGTTTGACCTAAGAGTATTTGAATAGGTCAAGTCTTGGAATGTGCAGCTCAATGGTGCCACAGGGTGGGCAATGGGAACTCCACAGTTTAGTAAGAGTGCATTACTTGGTGAATTCACTGAGTTCATTGTCAAATGTTTCTCTTGTTCAAGTTTTTGTGTTGTAGGAAACTCAATTGCTCTGCCAAACGCTTTGACAATCAAGAGCTGACTGCCTTTGTTGACTTGTTTTGAATGTGAATCTTCTTTGGAAAATGCTGTGTGAAAAGTGTGCTGCACTGTTTTTCTCTTTCATTGAGTCGTATTATGCTTGAGTGCATGTTGTAATTCCTGATTCTCACTCGTTCCCTTCCGTGAATATTACGCTCTGCAGGGTGATAGCTTTGGCGTTCGGCTCGGCTTTTCAACCTTTCACATTCAGTATGCTCAACTCCATTGTGCCACAATGAGTGATCTGAGACATTCACAGTTACTTGTGGGAAAGCATTATGTGTGACCCGAGAGAATTGTGAAGTATTCTTTCTTGATACATTATCCTGTCATGGGAAAGCAGTAACACTGTGGATTGCTGTTCGGAATAGCCTTTCTTAGGCCTGTAGTGAACAGGCATCTTCCATTGTTAAGTCTGTTCCCAATGAGTGCTGCAGTGTCATCTCTTTGCTATGACCATTATTCTTCGTTGCTCCCTGCTGTAATACCTCATTCTCACTCTTTCCCCTGATCGGTGTTCCTTTCCATAGGGGGACTGTGCTTACGAGAGTGAAACATCCGTGTTTCACGGCTAGAAATCTGCAATACAGAGTGCCCCAATGAGTCACATTAGAGCTCCACAGATACGAGTAGGAGAGCAGTATTTGTTTACGGGAAAATCCTGTCTGTTTTTCCCTATTGCATTTCAACCTAGGAAGGACTACCAATGCTGTGCCGTTTTCATTTACGAATAAGCACGGAGAGCCTATGTTAAAGTCATGGTGAAGGTGTGTCTTCCTAGGGACACGCTATTCAAGCGTGCGCGGCACTGCTATTCATTGGCAGTCTGTATTAAGCTGGCTTTGTGCATGCTCTCATCCCTAATTCTAAGAGCTTCCCTGTATATACACTACACTAGACCAGTAGTTTTGGGGAACAGAGTGCAACTTCATGTGCTGCACTGACTGCAACCAGATGTCCACAGCCATTGGTAGCAAAGCACGCTTCATTCGCCGGTGAATGCTGGAAGGGTTTCTCTTTTAACACGGGTGTGTAATACTGAATACAATGGCTCTGCGGTTACATGGGCCAACAAAGCCTGAGAGCCTTTGTTTTCTTTCGGGAAAATTAGAGTCTTCCACGGGAGAGATTCCTCAAAACTGCACGTCACTGAGTGGGGCAACAAGTAGTATACTGGCTTTGGCTTTTGTGTGATTCTCCCTGTTTCCTTTTAACGTATATTATACTACACTGAGGGCATATGCCTAGCAGAGCTGTCTTAAAGGATTCCTGTATAAAAATGCACACCTCCATGGTGCCACACTGAGTGAAATGACCGATACACTGTTATTTTTGGGAAAACGTTGTTTGTCCACATATTGAATTCTAAAATGTGTTTGATTTTACTGGTCCGCCTTCTACCAAAAGCAGTTGATCTTCCGCTGGCATTTACGAGTAAGGGCTGACAGGCTTCGCTTGCTTGTTGTGTGTGTGTATTAGGTTGGGAAACCCTGTGTCAAAGGTTTGCTGCATGGTTATTTATTTTCTAGTAGTTTTATTCTTGCTTGGTGTACGGTGTAATAAATGATCCTCAAGGTCTAGCTTGATTTAGCATTGGAGAGCGATCTGAGCCATACTTCACATGTAGGAATGAGCATGTAAATTGTGCCACACTAAGTCAAATGAAGGCTACACACTTACTGGTAGAAAAGCAGTACTTGCTTTCTGTTGGAATACTAAAAAGGTTTCCCCGTTGGCGTTTGTCTCTGCTACGAAATGCAGTTACTCTCCCGTTTGCCTTGCTGAATAAGCGTAGGCGGCCTCTGTTAGGCTTGTTGTGTAGGTGCATCTTCCTAGGGAAACAGGTTATCAAATGTGTGCTGCACTCTTGAAGGGCTATCAGTGTTATTCCAACTTGGTGCATGCTGCAACGCATGCCTCTCCCAGTTTTCTTCTCATTTTCAGTTATGCTCTGCACCGGGCATTTGTTTGACCTAAGAGTATTTGAATAGGTCAAGTCTTGGAATGTGCAGCTCAATGGTGCCACAGGGTGGGCAATGGGAACTCCACAGTTTAGTAAGAGTGCATTACTTGGTGAATTCACTGACTGCATTCTCAAGTGTTTCTCCTGTTCAAGTTTTTGTGTTGTAGGAAACACTGGTAGAAAAGCAGTACTTGCTTTCTGTTGGAATACTAAAAAGGTTTCCCCGTTGGCGTTTCTCTCTGCTACGAAATGCAGTTACTCTCCCGTTTGCCTTGCTGAATAAGCGTGGCGGCCTCTGTTAGGCTTGTTGTGTAGGAGCATCTTCCTAGGGAAACAGGTTATCAAATGTGCGCTGCACTCTTGAAGGGCTATCAGTGTTATTCCAACTTGGTGCATGCTGCAACGCATGCCTCTCCCAGTTTTCTTCTCATTTTCAGTTATGCTCTGCACCGTGCATTTGTTTGACCTAAGAGTATTTGAATAGGTCAAGTCTTGGAATGTGCAGCTCAATGGTGCCACAGGGTGGGCAATGGGAACTCCACAGTTTAGTAAGAGTGCATTACTTGGTGAATTCACTGAGTTCATTCTCAAATGTTTCTCTTGTTCAAGTTTTTGTGTTGTAGGAAACTCAATTGCTCTGCCAAACGCTTTGACAATCAAGAGCTGACTGCCTTTGTTGACTTGTTTTGAATGTGAATCTTCTTTGGAAAATGCTGTGTGAAAAGTGTGCTGCACTGTTTTTCTCTTTCATTGAGTCGTATTATGCTTGAGTGCATGTTGTAATTCCTGATTCTCACTCGTTCCCTTCCGTGAATATTACGCTCTGCAGGGTGATAGCTTTGGCGTTCGGCTCGGCTTTTCAACCTTTCACATTCAGTATGCTCAACTCCATTGTGCCACAATGAGTGATCTGAGACATTCACAGTTACTTGTGGGAAAGCATTATGTGTGACCCGAGAGAATTGTGAAGTATTCTTTCTTGATACATTATCCTGTCATGGGAAAGCAGTAACACTGTGGATTGCTGTTCGGAATAGCCTTTCTTAGGCCTGTAGTGAACAGGCATCTTCCATTGTTAAGTCTGTTCCCAATGAGTGCTGCAGTGTCATCTCTTTGCTATGACCATTATTCTTCGTTGCTCCCTGCTGTAATACCTCATTCTCACTCTTTCCCCTGATCGGTGTTCCTTTCCATAGGGGGACTGTGCTTACGAGAGTGAAACATCCGTGTTTCACGGCTAGAAATCTGCAATACAGAGTGCCCCAATGAGTCACATTAGAGCTCCACAGATACGAGTAGGAGAGCAGTATTTGTTTACGGGAAAATCCTGTCTGTTTTTCCCTATTGCATTTCAACCTAGGAAGGACTACCAATGCTGTGCCGTTTTCATTTACGAATAAGCACGGAGAGCCTATGTTAAAGTCATGGTGAAGGTGTGTCTTCCTAGGGACACGCTATTCAAGCGTGCGCGGCACTGCTATTCATTGGCAGTCTGTATTAAGCTGGCTTTGTGCATGCTCTCATCCCTAATTCTAAGAGCTTCCCTGTATATACACTACACTAGACCAGTAGTTTTGGGGAACAGAGTGCAACTTCATGTGCTGCACTGACTGCAACCAGATGTCCACAGCCATTGGTAGCAAAGCACGCTTCATTCGCCGGTGAATGCTGGAAGGGTTTCTCTTTTAACACGGGTGTGTAATACTGAATACAATGGCTCTGCGGTTACATGGGCCAACAAAGCCTGAGAGCCTTTGTTTTCTTTCGGGAAAATTAGAGTCTTCCACGGGAGAGATTCCTCAAAACTGCACGTCACTGAGTGGGGCAACAAGTAGTATACTGGCTTTGGCTTTTGTGTGATTCTCCCTGTTTCCTTTTAACGTATATTATACTACACTGAGGGCATATGCCTAGCAGAGCTGTCGTAAAGGATTCCTGTATAAAAATGCACACCTCCATGGTGCCACACTGAGTGAAATGACCGATACACTGTTATTTTTGGGAAAACGTTGTTTGTCCACATATTGAATTCTAAAATGTGTTTGATTTTACTGGTCCGCCTTCTACCAAAAGCAGTTGATCTTCCGCTGGCATTTACGAGTAAGGGCTGACAGGCTTCGCTTGCTTGTTGTGTGTGTGTATTAGGTTGGGAAACCCTGTGTCAAAGGTTTGCTGCATGGTTATTTATTTTCTAGTAGTTTTATTCTTGCTTGGTGTACGGTGTAATAAATGATCCTCAAGGTCTAGCTTGATTTAGCATTGGAGAGCGATCTGAGCCATACTTCACATGTAGGAATGAGCATGTAAATTGTGCCACACTAAGTCAAATGAAGGCTACACACTTACTGGTAGAAAAGCAGTACTTGCTTTCTGTTGGAATACTAAAAGGTTTCCCGTTGGCGTTTGTCTCTGCTACGAAATGCAGTTACTCTCCCGTTTGCCTTGCTGAATAAGCGTAGGCGGCCTCTGTTAGGCTTGTTGTGTAGGTGCATCTTCCTAGGGAAACAGGTTATCAAATGTGTGCTGCACTCTTGAAGGGCTATCAGTGTTATTCCAACTTGGTGCATGCTGCAACGCATGCCTCTCCCAGTTTTCTTCTCATTTTCAGTTATGCTCTGCACCGTGCATTTGTTTGACCTAAGAGTATTTGAATAGGTCAAGTCTTGGAATGTGCAGCTCAATGGTGCCACAGGGTGGGCAATGGGAACTCCACAGTTTAGTAAGAGTGCATTACTTGGTGAATTCACTGAGTTCATTCTCAAATGTTTCTCTTGTTCAAGTTTTTGTGTTGTAGGAAACTCAATTGCTCTGCCAAACGCTTTGACAATCAAGAGCTGACTGCCTTTGTTGACTTGTTTTGAATGTGAATCTTCTTTGGAAAATGCTGTGTGAAAAGTGTGCTGCACTGTTTTTCTCTTTCATTGAGTCGTATTATGCTTGAGTGCATGTTGTAATTCCTGATTCTCACTCGTTCCCTTCCGTGAATATTACGCTCTGCAGGGTGATAGCTTTGGCGTTCGGCTCGGCTTTTCAACCTTTCACATTCAGTATGCTCAACTCCATTGTGCCACAATGAGTGATCTGAGACATTCACAGTTACTTGTGGGAAAGCATTATGTGTGACCCGAGAGAATTGTGAAGTATTCTTTCTTGATACATTATCCTGTCATGGGAAAGCAGTAACACTGTGGATTGCTGTTCGGAATAGCCTTTCTTAGGCCTGTAGTGAACAGGCATCTTCCATTGTTAAGTCTGTTCCCAATGAGTGCTGCAGTGTCATCTCTTTGCTATGACCATTATTCTTCGTTGCTCCCTGCTGTAATACCTCATTCTCACTCTTTCCCCTGATCGGTGTTCCTTTCCATAGGGGGACTGTGCTTACGAGAGTGAAACATCCGTGTTTCACGGATAGAAATCTGCAATACAGAGTGCCCCAATGAGTCACATTAGAGCTCCACAGATACGAGTAGGAGAGCAGTATTTGTTTACGGGAAAATCCTGTCTGTTTTTCCCTATTGCATTTCAACCTAGGAAGGACTACCAATGCTGTGCCGTTTTCATTTACGAATAAGCACGGAGAGCCTATGTTAAAGTCATGGTGAAGGTGTGTCTTCCTAGGGACACGCTATTCAAGCGTGCGCGGCACTGCTATTCATTGGCAGTCTGTATTAAGCTGGCTTTGTGCATGCTCTCATCCCTAATTCTAAGAGCTTCCCTGTATATACACTACACTAGACCAGTAGTTTTGGGGAACAGAGTGCAACTTCATGTGCTGCACTGACTGCAACCAGATGTCCACAGCCATTGGTAGCAAAGCACGCTTCATTCGCCGGTGAATGCTGGAAGGGTTTCTCTTTTAACACGGGTGTGTAATACTGAATACAATGGCTCTGCGGTTACATGGGCCAACAAAGCCTGAGAGCCTTTGTTTTCTTTCGGGAAAATTAGAGTCTTCCACGGGAGAGATTCCTCAAAACTGCACGTCACTGAGTGGGGCAACAAGTAGTATACTGGCTTTGGCTTTTGTGTGATTCTCCCTGTTTCCTTTTAACGTATATTATACTACACTGAGGGCATATGCCTAGCAGAGCTGTCTTAAAGGATTCCTGTATAAAAATGCACACCTCCATGGTGCCACACTGAGTGAAATGACCGATACACTGTTATTTTTGGGAAAACGTTGTTTGTCCACATATTGAATTCTAAAATGTGTTTGATTTTACTGGTCCGCCTTCTACCAAAAGCAGTTGATCTTCCGCTGGCATTTACGAGTAAGGGCTGACAGGCTTCGCTTGCTTGTTGTGTGTGTGTATTAGGTTGGGAAACCCTGTGTCAAAGGTTTGCTGCATGGTTATTTATTTTCTAGTAGTTTTATTCTTGCTTGGTGTACGGTGTAATAAATGATCCTCAAGGTCTAGCTTGATTTAGCATTGGAGAGCGATCTGAGCCATACTTCACATGTAGGAATGAGCATGTAAATTGTGCCACACTAAGTCAAATGAAGGCTACACACTTACTGGTAGAAAAGCAGTACTTGCTTTCTGTTGGAATACTAAAAAGGTTTCCCCGTTGGCGTTTGTCTCTGCTACGAAATGCAGTTACTCTCCCGTTTGCCTTGCTGAATAAGCGTAGGCGGCCTCTGTTAGGCTTGTTGTGTAGGTGCATCTTCCTAGGGAAACAGGTTATCAAATGTGTGCTGCACTCTTGAAGGGCTATCAGTGTTATTCCAACTTGGTGCATGCTGCAACGCATGCCTCTCCCAGTTTTCTTCTCATTTTCAGTTATGCTCTGCACCGGGCATTTGTTTGACCTAAGAGTATTTGAATAGGTCAAGTCTTGGAATGTGCAGCTCAATGGTGCCACAGGGTGGGCAATGGGAACTCCACAGTTTAGTAAGAGTGCATTACTTGGTGAATTCACTGACTGCATTCTCAAGTGTTTCTTTCCTGTTCAAGTTTTTGTGTTGTAGGAAACACTGGTAGAAAAGCAGTACTTGCTTTCTGTTGGAATACTAAAAAGGTTTCCCCGTTGGCGTTTCTCTCTGCTACGAAATGCAGTTACTCTCCCGTTTGCCTTGCTGAATAAGCGTGGGCGGCCTCTGTTAGGCTTGTTGTGTAGGAGCATCTTCCTAGGGAAACAGGTTATCAAATGTGCGCTGCACTCTTGAAGGGCTATCAGTGTTATTCCAACTTGGTGCATGCTGCAACGCATGCCTCTCCCAGTTTTCTTCTCATTTTCAGTTATGCTCTGCACCGTGCATTTGTTTGACCTAAGAGTATTTGAATAGGTCAAGTCTTGGAATGTGCAGCTCAATGGTGCCACAGGGTGGGCAATGGGAACTCCACAGTTTAGTAAGAGTGCATTACTTGGTGAATTCACTGAGTTCATTGTCAAATGTTTCTCTTGTTCAAGTTTTTGTGTTGTAGGAAACTCAATTGCTCTGCCAAACGCTTTGACAATCAAGAGCTGACTGCCTTTGTTGACTTGTTTTGAATGTGAATCTTCTTTGGAAAATGCTGTGTGAAAAGTGTGCTGCACTGTTTTTCTCTTTCATTGAGTCGTATTATGCTTGAGTGCATGTTGTAATTCCTGATTCTCACTCGTTCCCTTCCGTGAATATTACGCTCTGCAGGGTGATAGCTTTGGCGTTCGGCTCGGCTTTTCAACCTTTCACATTCAGTATGCTCAACTCCATTGTGCCACAATGAGTGATCTGAGACATTCACAGTTACTTGTGGGAAAGCATTATGTGTGACCCGAGAGAATTGTGAAGTATTCTTTCTTGATACATTATCCTGTCATGGGAAAGCAGTAACACTGTGGATTGCTGTTCGGAATAGCCTTTCTTAGGCCTGTAGTGAACAGGCATCTTCCATTGTTAAGTCTGTTCCCAATGAGTGCTGCAGTGTCATCTCTTTGCTATGACCATTATTCTTCGTTGCTCCCTGCTGTAATACCTCATTCTCACTCTTTCCCCTGATCGGTGTTCCTTTCCATAGGGGGACTGTGCTTACGAGAGTGAAACATCCGTGTTTCACGGATAGAAATCTGCAATACAGAGTGCCCCAATGAGTCACATTAGAGCTCCACAGATACGAGTAGGAGAGCAGTATTTGTTAACGGGAAAATCCTATCTGTTTTTCCCTATTGCATTTCAACCTAGGAAGGACTACCAATGCTGTGCCGTTTTCATTTACGAATAAGCACGGAGAGCCTATGTTAAAGTCATGGTGAAGGTGTGTCTTCCTAGGGACACGCTATTCAAGCGTGCGCGGCACTGCTATTCATTGGCAGTCTGTATTAAGCTGGCTTTGTGCATGCTCTCATCCCTAATTCTAAGAGCTTCCCTGTATATACACTACACTAGACCAGTAGTTTTGGGGAACAGAGTGCAACTTCATGTGCTGCACTGACTGCAACCAGATGTCCACAGCCATTGGTAGCAAAGCACGCTTCATTCGCCGGTGAATGCTGGAAGGGTTTCTCTTTCAACACGGGTGTGTAATACTGAATACAATGGCTCTGCGGTTACATGGGCCAACAAAGCCTGAGAGCCTTTGTTTTCTTTCGGGAAAATTAGAGTCTTCCACGGGAGAGATTCCTCAAAACTGCACGTCACTGAGTGGGGCAACAAGTAGTATGCTGGCTTTGGCTTTTGTGTGATTCTCCCTGTTTCCTTTTAACGTATATTATACTACACTGAGGGCATATGCCTAGCAGAGCTGTCTAAAGGATTCCTGTATAAAAATGCACACCTCCATGGTGCCACACTGAGTGAAATGACCGATACACTGTTATTTTTGGGAAAACGTTGTTTGTCCACATATTGAATTCTAAAATGTGTTTGATTTTACTGGTCCGCCTTCTACCAAAAGCAGTTGATCTTCCGCTGGCATTTACGAGTAAGGGCTGACAGGCTTCGCTTGCTTGTTGTGTGTGTGTATTAGGTTGGGAAACCCTGTGTCAAAGGTTTGCTGCATGGTTATTTATTTTCTAGTAGTTTTATTCTTGCTTGGTGTACGGTGTAATAAATGATCCTCAAGGTCTAGCTTGATTTAGCATTGGAGAGCGATCTGAGCCATACTTCACATGTAGGAATGAGCATGTAAATTGTGCCACACTAAGTCAAATGAAGGCTACACACTTACTGGTAGAAAAGCAGTACTTGCTTTCTGTTGGAATACTAAAAAGGTTTCCCCGTTGGCGTTTGTCTCTGCTACGAAATGCAGTTACTCTCCCGTTTGCCTTGCTGAATAAGCGTAGGCGGCCTCTGTTAGGCTTGTTGTGTAGGTGCATCTTCCTAGGGAAACAGGTTATCAAATGTGTGCTGCACTCTTGAAGGGCTATCAGTGTTATTCCAACTTGGTGCATGCTGCAACGCATGCCTCTCCCAGTTTTCTTCTCATTTTCAGTTATGCTCTGCACCGGGCATTTGTTTGACCTAAGAGTATTTGAATAGGTCAAGTCTTGGAATGTGCAGCTCAATGGTGCCACAGGGTGGGCAATGGGAACTCCACAGTTTAGTAAGAGTGCATTACTTGGTGAATTCACTGACTGCATTCTCAAGTGTTTCTCCTGTTCAAGTTTTTGTGTTGTAGGAAACACTGGTAGAAAAGCAGTACTTGCTTTCTGTTGGAATACTAAAAAGGTTTCCCCGTTGGCGTTTCTCTCTGCTACGAAATGCAGTTACTCTCCCGTTTGCCTTGCTGAATAAGCGTGGGCGGCCTCTGTTAGGCTTGTTGTGTAGGAGCATCTTCCTAGGGAAACAGGTTATCAAATGTGCGCTGCACTCTTGAAGGGCTATCAGTGTTATTCCAACTTGGTGCATGCTGCAACGCATGCCTCTCCCAGTTTTCTTCTCATTTTCAGTTATGCTCTGCACCGTGCATTTGTTTGACCTAAGAGTATTTGAATAGGTCAAGTCTTGGAATGTGCAGCTCAATGGTGCCACAGGGTGGGCAATGGGAACTCCACAGTTTAGTAAGAGTGCATTACTTGGTGAATTCACTGAGTTCATTCTCAAATGTTTCTCTTGTTCAAGTTTTTGTGTTGTAGGAAACTCAATTGCTCTGCCAAACGCTTTGACAATCAAGAGCTGACTGC
>JAPVLO010004361.1:0-15986 GCA_027257055.1 Cephalopachus bancanus | reverse complement strand
CCTGGCGTCCCTGGGCGGGTTGGACCGCAAGGCCACGCCACACTACCAGCTCCTGGTAGAGGTGGAGGACAAGGGCAAGCCCAGGTGGCGTGAATACTTGCAGGTCAACGGGGAGGTGTGGGATGTCAACACCACCCCCCACCCCCACCCCACCCCCCCGTCTTCAGCAGCTCTCACTATCAGGCAGGGGTGCCCGAGGACTGGGCCATGGACTCCAGCATCCTGTAGGTGGCAGCAGCGGACACAGACGAGGGCACCAATGCGGACATCCGCTACCGGCTGCAGGACTAGGGTACGCCCTTCCACGTGGACCCGGAGAGCAGGCTGGTCAGCGTGCGCCAGCCGCTGGACTTCCAGGCGGGGTGCCAGTACTCGCTGACCGTGCAGGCCACCGACCATGGCGTGCCCCCGCTCACGTGGCCCCAAGGCGCTGGTGCAGCTGTGCGACAGCAATGGCAACTGGCCTGCTGGTCTAGTTCCGCTACTTTACCGGCAGCTCGCACTAGGCCTTGGTGAACAAGAACGCCCGGGCAGGCACCATGGTGGCGCTGCTCACCGTGAGGAATGCTGACACGCCCTCGGCCCACGGGAACGTCTTGGTGCAGATCCTGGGCGGCAATGAGCAGCACCACCAGGAGGTGCAGAGCAGCGGGTCCCCAACGTGAGCCTCATCAAGGTGGCCAGGCCACTGGATGGTGAGCGCATCCCGTCCTATGACTTCAGGGACTCCGTGTCAGATAACCATGGGGCTGCGGCCCTGGCCCGCTCCTCAGTGGCCTGCCTGGTGATCTTTGTGAAGGACATCAACTACCACCCCCTGGTCTTCACCCAGCAGGTGAACCAGGTGAATCTGATCAAGGAGGTTCCCCACTGGGAGCTACATGAGCACGGTACCCAGCACCTAACACGACTCTGGGCTCAATGCCAACCTGCACTACAGCATCGTCTCTGGCAATGTCCTGGGATGGTTCCACATCAGTGAGCACAGTGGCCTGGGCCTTGAGCTGGCATCCCAGGTGGTGCTGGACATTAGTGCCCTGGACCAGGGGGTTCACCCCAAGGTCTCCTATGCGCAGCTGGTGGTGACACTTCTGGATGTGAACAACAAGAAGCCAGCATTTAGCCAGTCAGAAGGGTACCACGTTTCTGTGGTCAAGAACACCCCTGCATGGACAGAACTGCTAGTGCTCAGGACCACTGACGGAGACCTGGGTGACAACAGACCGTGTGCTTCTCCCTGCAGGAGGCAGAGACCAACCCCACAGCCTCCCACCTGGACCCTGTGTCAGGGAGGCTGAGTGCCGTCGCCTCCTTAGACAGAGAGGAGCAAGCCTTCTCCTTCCTGCTGGTGGTGGCTACCGACCTGGACTCCCCCCCCAGGCGTCAGTGGTACATATCAACATGAGTGTTCTGTATGTAAACAACAAAAGCCCTGTGTTCTACCCCATCCAGTACTTTGCTCACATTCAGGAGAATGAGCCTGCAGGCAGCTATGTCACCACCATGTCTGCCACCGACCAGACTCGGGTCCCAGTAACACCATCAGATACAGTATATCAGCTGGGGACAGGTCTCAGTTTCAGGACAATGCTCAGAGTAGCATTATTTCTACAAGAATGGCCCTAGACAGAGAAGAAAAGACAGGTTACCAGTTGCAAGTAGTGGTCACTGACGGTGGCTGCTTGCAGTCTCCCACCTATACGATCGTGGCCATCACTGTGTTGGACACTCAGGACAACCCACCAGTGTTCAGCCAGGCTGCCTACAGCTTTGTGGTTTTTGAGAATGTGGCCGTGGGCTACCACGTGGGTAGTGTGTCTGCATCCATCATGGACCTCAACTCCAACATCAGTTACCTCATCACCACTGGGGACCAGAAAGGTTTGCTACCAACCACATCACCGGGCAGGTTCACAGCCAGTGTGATTGACAGAGAAGAGCAAGCCTTTTATCAGCTGAAAGTGGTGACCAGTGAAGGCTCTGTGATCAGATCTATTCCTAATGTGTAGTTGGCATTGAAAAACTCCTGTCTAGTGTTACCTTCTTTCAGTCTACCTCACTCGGTCTCCTAGTCTGCAGCATCAGTTTTTCTTAGACCCACTTTCACCTAATAAAATGCCCATAAGAGTAAGTCTTTGAAGATTGGATGTTAAGAGCTACTTAACCTATGGGCCCATGTTATTCTGTGTTTTACTGTCCCACATCACTGCTTCATGTTATTTTCTAGTTTAACACAATCCATTTCAACTGCTGTGCCTTGACAAATTCACACGGAAAGCTCAGCTTGAATGAAAAAAGAAAGAAAGAAAAGAAGAAAATCCAGTTGTTCTTTCTATTTTGCCTCAGTTTTCTTGAGAGAGCAACTAAACTCAAAGGCACTAGAAAAATGGGAAAGAAAAAAAACTCAGTCAATCTGAGTGAATTGGAGATATGGCAAAATTAATTAAGGTTGTGTAGGTTGTAATTTACCAACCTATCAAAAATTCCTTAAAGAATATTTAAACTGTAGTTAGTGGGAACCTATAACTAGGTACTAAAAGTCTATTCTTTTATTTCCTGCATTTTAAATATCTTAATATGCTACATGCTACAGTTTATTTATTGCTATAGTCCTCCCCTTCCCCAGAAATTGTCAAGTCATGTGCAGTGAAAACAGTAAATCTCAGAGGCTTCAGTCTGATCTCCCTACTTGTCCAGGTCTGTCCAGACATGTGGTCAGCAGAGTTAGGGCCCCCAAATATGTCCACATGTTAATTTCTGGAACCTGTGAATATAATACTTTTTGCATGGCAAAAGGGACTTTGCAGAAGTGATTAAAACCATAAAATTGGAATGTTATTCTGTAGTATCTGTTTGAACCAAATCTAATATTAACAATCCTTAAAAGTGGTAAACAAGGAAGATGGATGGTGAGTTTAAGAGTTACTATGTGAGAAGAGTGTGCTGACTTCAAAGAAGGAGGAAGCAGGTCACAAGACAAAGAATGAAATGGTCTCTAGAATCTGGGAACCGCCTACAGCTCACAGCCAGCAAGCAAAAAGGTACCCAGGTCCTACAACAGCAATAACTGAATTCTGCCAACAATCAAATGACCAAGGAAACAGATCATTTCCAAGAGCATCAAGCTCTAAGACACAAGCCTGTGGACACTTATTTTAGCCCAGTAAAACCTGTGTCAAACTTCTGACCTATAGAACTGTAAGGCATTAAATTGGCAGCTAAACTTGTGGCATTTTATTACAGCAGCAATAAAAAACTAATACAGCTGTACAAGCTAGAGTGGTTTGCAAATTTGTAGAAGCAATGACTAAAACTAAAAGGGCAGCAACTGATACACCAAAGCTAATAAAATTCTGAGACTTTTAAAGCCAAAGCAAAGAAGTTCATATTGGCTAATAATGCTAATTGGGTGGCAAAATATTCCTAACTTTACCTTCAGTCTTATTTCTATTTACTGAGACATATTAAGGGGATGGGCAGGTCTGGGAGCAAGGATTGTGGTTCTGTCACATGGGAGAGACACGTAGACAGCTTAGTGCTTAGTGCTTATATAACTGTGGGATCTGCATAGGATCTCTCCAGAGTTTGAAGCAAATATCATTAAAGGTCACCCTTGAAATTTAAGGAAAATAAGGGACTCGATATTTGCTTATTTATTACCACATTTATTCTGCAAAGGTGTAGGTACTATGTTTTTCATCTTACTTAATCTCACAGAAATACCAGAAAACCAGGACTATTGTGTCCATTTTTACTGGAGATATACTGAGGCTCAAGGAGATCCAGCAACTTTTCAAGGTCTACACAGAGAATAAGACCTGCTTGATTCCAAAGTGATCAAGGGTGGAATTAATGGATTTAACAACAAAACAACAAAAGTTTCCCCCTAAAGGGCACTCAGAAATCTTTATCCTGAATTTACAGACAAAGCAACACCTTTCTGGGGTATAAGTCACCTTTCTGGGGTGCCTTAGCCAACTAGTGTCTTACGTAGTTTACTACTACTATAAGTGAATAACACTATCTAGTGGTACCAGATGCATGCCAAGTAGGGTTCTGTGTTTGATTTATATCCCTCATTCTCACAATAATTATATTGGGTAGTTAATCTCTCTGTTTTCCAAATGAGGAAACTGAAATTCAGAAAGGATAAGGCAATTCCCAAAGTTAATGACTATAATAAATGGCAAAATCAAAGTTTTGATACTGGTTAGTCAATCTAAAACGTGCTCTAGTTTAGTACTGCACAATGTTAGGCTCCTGTGAATCTACTTTAGTGTAAATTTCCTCCCCAGGTCTCTCAACTCTACAAGAACTGACAAATTCAATAAGCTGTCACCCCCATCTGCTGCAACGACCACTCCAAGGATCAGCCATTCTGTAATGTTCTATTTGAAATAAACATGCAGTCAAGACTCTTATCTTCTCTTCATAAAGATACAGGAAAAAAGTTGCGTTTGTGAGCTTTCTACAGAGAGCTGTGGAGAGAAAATAAAATGGACCAATCCATTAGTAATTACGGTAGTCATTGCGTTGACCAGACCTAATGGATAGAAGATTTGAACTGAGTTGATGAAATTTTAACACTGTAATCTGCACTTCCTCAATACACAGTGCAAGTATCATATACCTTCTTTAAATACAATGAAATGTTATGTGACTGCATAAAAAGTGTAGCATTCTGTGTCCAAAACTAAGAGTTCTCTCTGCCAACTACTAAAATCCTGCTAATTGATACACTGTGGTTTTCGGTCAGTCAATGTCTTGTTTCCATAATGTCAGTTGATGGTTTAGTATATTTTTTGTGACTTGCTTGCACTGTTCACTTTGGGTAAAGAACCAATTCATCTAACAGACCATTCAACATAAATTTGTAGCCACCAAGCAGTGGCATTTCAACCTCTGTGTTGATTTCAGAGAGGCCAATTATTTTGAGATAATTATTTTGTGGTATTTGCCTATTACTATTTCAAAAATCTGCAGGAATACAGCTGAATTTAACTTGTGAGCAAACTCCTGAGAAACAACCCTTTAATAGTGGAACAGAGGGGAGGAAGCTGTTATGGAAACCTGTGAATAAAGCCCTTTAGAAAGTCCAAGTAACAGATTTAGTTATTTGCAAGACTAACAGGTTGCCTATGGGTCTAGAAATTGAAAATTTCTCAAGGCAGATGTATTTGCTCATCTAAATGTGAGCTATAGTAATATTTCTAATTCCAGAAGTCCACTTTTTATAAAGTATAAAATAGGCCTCATAGTCCTGTAGGTTTATTTTTTCTTCAGTTTACCCAGATGAGGTACCTAAAACACTCCTTTCTGAGGGATACAGGATAATCTAAATGACAAGAACTATTACCTACTCCAACTTAACATTTTTTAAATGTTATTCTAAATGTGATAACATTTATGGAATTGCTGAGTTCTAGTCTTCTCAAAAATTAATGTTTATTATCAAGGCAATCAACCTGATGATATAAGCTTCTATATGTGCAAGTATATATATATAATATATATATATATATATATATATATATATATATATACTTTCAACATGATTTGGAGGGAAAGTCATATCCAATGAAATTGACATTTTTGGTTGAATTGAGTGCAATTTTCAGTATGTTAGCTTTTTTGTATGATAACCTTGGCTCGTCCTAACAGTTTAGAAAGTAACTCTTCGTTATATCTGCTAAAGATCAGACATCCATCTGATAGTTCATTACAGTGGTTGTGGAGGAAACATTTGGAAGGGATGATTTAACAAGAAGTAATTTTTGGTTAGAGGGAACTTTGCAACTGCAGAGAAACAGAATGGATTGCATCTTGGAAAACACAGAAGTTAGAAAGAACTCAGAACCCTGATAGAGAGGAAACCAACCTGGAAAAACCTCCTCACACTCAGAATGGCATTGCTAAAGCTGCAGATGCTGGAGAAGAATGAACAGAGGACAAGTATGGAGGAACAAAACCAGAACTGTAGGGAGGGCATTGAGAAGTGTGTTGACAACAGTCATCTATGAGTATATGGAAATGGAAAAGGATAAACCATGCTGGGTGTTGGAAAACAACAGCCAGTATTGGAGAGAGAGTATTGAAGCCTCGTCCTTTTCCAGAACCCAAGTTGTTGAGGACAGGTAGGGACCTACACTCAGAGTCTTCTGTACCCAGAATAAGAGAAAACCACTAGCAGATAGATTTTTGCTTTTGTCTCCCTAACACCCAGTCTCTCTTCTTATTATAGCACCCAGTCTTTTATTTTGTAAAGTCACCTTTCTCCCTTGTCTTTGAGAGTGTCTGGGTAGAGCAGGTCTTGTCATATATCAAAGAAGGGATATGTAGCCCTAATCCATACAATCAAGACAGCAAAGTCCTCTGGACATAACTGGCACAGAGGTGGTATGATTAATTATGACCAGGCTGATTCTAAGTATATATAAATAGAAATTCCCTAGGATCTGTCATTTAGCACAGCAAGGGGAGGCTGCATGCTCAATGACTAGTACGGCAAATTTTTCAGTCCATGAGTAACATTTGAAGACATCATGCCCCCCAAAAAAGCAAAGTGAGAGATGGAGAGAAGCCAGGTTCTAGTGGTGAATTATTTAATCCTGTTCCTAAACCTAGCTGTTTTGGGACTCTTTAGTCGTAAAGAATAAAAATTTGCTTTTTGCTTAAGTTAGTTTCAATTTAAATTTTTTCCAACCAAAAATGGTCCTAATTTATTGTGATATGTGAACAGTACTTTGGAGGGTTTTCTTGACGATTTCAAGGATTAAGATTCCTAACTGTGTCAATTATTTGCCTAGTGTTCCTCAGCACTAAGACCAACCCTTCTCTTCTGAGTGACTGTAGAGCTGAGAGTCCTTAAACTACATTTTACATAATCCCTTGCCAATTGTCTTCCTGTTAGTTTTGGGCAATGGGAGGCACTGTCAGGAAATTAGAAAGTAAGTAAAGGAAAGATTCCTTTTGTTTCCAATTCTGATGACTAAAGCAGAAAGCTATAGCCCCAACTTCTAGCACTTTCAGTGGTGTCATCAGCAATTATGACCATGCTGCAGGGGCCTTTTCCCCAAGCTCTAATGTATCTCTGTCTCCTCACTTCTTCCACTTCGTATCCCTATGCCTAGACTCATGAGAAGATAAATTAGTGCTTTTGTATTAAGTCACCAAATTTTGTGGGGAGGAGAGGCATGTTATACAGCACTATTATGATAATTAATAGTTACTGCAACCATGGGTTAGGCATAGTGGCTCACTCCTAAAATCCTGGCACTTTGGGAGGTCAAAGTGAGAGGATCACTTGAGCCCAGGAGTTTGAGACCATCTTGAGCAACATAGTGAGACACCATCTCTACGAAAAATCAAAAAATTAGCTGGTCATTGTGGTATGCTTCTGTAGCCCCAGGAACACGAGAGACTGACGTGTGAGGGTTGCCTCAGGAGGTTGAGACTGCAATGAGCCATGATCATGACACTGTACTCCAGCCTGGACCACAGATTGAGACCCTGGCAAAAAATAAATAAATAAAATACATGACTCTAGAATCAGTTGGTCAGTTACTGTCTGAATAACTAGTCCCCTCCTGCTAATTCTCCCCTAAGTGACACATGCTTGTCTCCAAGTGAAGGCATATCTATTTGTGATAACAACATTATTTATTATGCCCTGTCAACCTAAAATACTCAAAAGAGTCAGAATCTAGTTTAAAGAGAATTTATTCAAGCTCAAAGCTCAACTCCAAAAATGGCAGTTGTTCCAAAGTGTAGTAGAATGGGATCATCTTTACAGACAAAGTTTAGGGAAGCTTAATAGAATTTCAGCATCTTTCTCTATAAGGCTTAATTTATAGTTTCAATGACCTAAATTATTAGTTGAGATGGTCTTTTTCTTTTGGGAAAGGTATATTTAACACTCCACACTAAAGACATGACAGTCATGGGTTCTTTTGCACCATCTGGTATGAGTTATGTACAGGACAACAAAGGAGGCATGTAATCCATAACAAAGATCAGTGATTGGAAGAGGAAGAGCTCTGGTCTCCCCCTAGTCATTTACAAAACACGACCAATGAGAAAGAGAAGCAGAAGTTGCAAACATGACTCAGTCTCAGTCTCCAGGGTTTAACTCCCCTCTTAGCATAATAAATTTAGAGAGTCCTGAATTTTTTTTTACAATATTCATCCGAAGTAACTAGAACTACTTTGCTTTGACCTCCTTTCTAAAATGTAGAAGAATTGTACGCTAAGTAGTTACTGATACTGTGCAAATTCCAAACTCAGCATCTGCTCTGATTACCTACTGCTGCACTACAACCCACCCTAAAGTTTAGGGCCATCAAACAACAACCATTTTATTCTGCTCTCTGATTCAGTGGATCATAAATTTGGAGCAGACAGAGCAAGGATAGCTTGTCTCTGCTCCACAATGTCTAGGAAGCCAGGTGGAAAAACTTAAATAGGTGGGGTTGATTCAAATGGTTGGGAGAGTCTCATCTGGAGTTTTCACTCACAGATCTAGAAGTTCAGCTCAGAGTGTCTATGTGTGACTTCTCCATCACAGCAGCCTAATGAAAGTCAGATTTATTACATGGTTGCTTGAGACTCCAAGAATGAGTATTTCAAAAAGTGAGGCAGAAGCTGCATGGTCTTTGCCATGCTTTCTTGGTTGAAGCACTCAGAGACCCATCCAGATACAAGAGAATGGGGCATACACCTACCTCTATGGGAAGATTGTCCCAAAAAATGAAGATTCATTTATTTATTACTATGTTTTTAGAAACAGGGTCTTGCTCTGTCACCCAGGCTGGAGTATAGTAACACAATCATAGCTCACTGTAGCCTCTAACTCCTGAGCTCAAGAGATCCTCCCAACTCAGTCTTTTGAGTACTTGGACTACTGGCATTCCACCTCACCTAGCTACATTTTTTAATTTATTATTTTAAAACAATTTTTGTAGAGATGGAGTCTCATTATGTTGCCCATCCTGGCGTCTCTTACCTGGAGTGATCCTCTGCTTCAGCCTTCCAAATGTCTGAAATTAAAGGCATGAGCCACTATATCTGACCTTTTTAAAACCACCACATTCCTGACTCTTTTGGAAAATGGCACACAAATAAAGTTAGGCATCCTTTCTTAAAAGTCATATTTTATTGTTTCATCAATACTGTGAAGACTCTGTACTAGTTGTGGCTCTAGGAGTCGCTAGAATAACCTAAGGAGGACAAAGATCTATTGGTTCTTATGTTCTTGGGCAGTCTATTTGATCATGTGGTACGCTCTGAAAACACAGCTGCCGGCAATGTAAACATCTGTAGCCTAGGTGTAAAGCACCGCTTTCACACATGTTCATGATAGTTAAGATACTTCTCTACATTGTTTCACCTTTTTTTTTTTTTGAGTTTCACTCTGTCGCCCAGACTGGAGTGCAGTGGCTGCTCCCGGCCACCGCAGCCTCGACCTGCTGGCTCTGGTGATCCTTCCGCCTCAGCCTTCCAAGTAGCTGGAATTACAGGCATGCGCTACCATGCCCGGCTGATTTTTTTATTTATTGTAGAGATGAGGTCTCACTGCCCAGGCAGGTCTCGAACCCGCGGGCTCAGGCGATCCACTCACCTCAGCCTCCCAAAGGTGCGGGATTACAGGTTGAGCCACCGAGCCCGGCTTGTTTCATCTTTTAAAATCTCTTTAATGATCTCTTTAATGATCACTTCCCATCATTCCCAAAGTGATACTGATCCCACAATAGGGATCATGGTTATTATTTGATGAGAGGAATGGAGTGAGTCCAAAAAAGTAACCCTTACCACTGATTGAGAGACATTGGTCCTTAAGGGCTCTTGTGAAATGATCATAACCTCATAGGGGTCTCTTATAACTGACAGAAGTTACCCATCAGTTCTAGGAAAAAAGAGTCACAGATGGATTCCTGGCGCATCTGGGTGTTCCTGTCAAGGATATTGCCTGGATTAAGACATGTCTTTCATCACATTCAGCAGCCACATATTAGAGTTAAATGAACAGTAAACATACATAAACCCCACACATTAAATAAAAGCATGGGAAAGAATTCTGGCACTAACTAGCTCTGTTTGTAACACAAGTTGAACCTATAAGCATGTTCTAAAATAAAATAGGCTGTTCATTATCACCAGGTGGCACAATTCTTAGATAACAGACTGTGGGCTGTTCAAGCACTGACCATAGGGATAAAGGAGTTGAGTATGGTCAAAGCAGTTTGGAATATCTACTGACTTCAGACTTGTTATGTTAACATATGCTCTTAATGCTGTTACTGGTCCCAATTCTAATTTACTGTCTCCTCTTTAAGCCTTTCTGACATGATCATTATAGAATCTGGATTGATTACCTTTTTTTGTTTTGTTTGTTTGTTTGTTTTTTGAGTTGGAGTCTCACTGTGTCGCCCAGACTGGAGTGCAGTGGCCGCTCCCGGTCACCGCAGCCTCGACCTGCTGAGCTCCAGCGATCCTTCTGCCTCAGCCTTCCGAGTAGCTGGAATTACAGGCGTGCGCTACCACACCCGGCTAATTTTTTGATTTTATTGTAGAAATAAGGTCTCGCTTGCCCAAGCGGGTCTCGAACCTGCGGGCTCAGGCAATCCACTCACCTCACCTCAGCCTCCCAAAGGCGCGGGATTACAGGCTGAGCCACTGAGCCTGGCTGACTACCTTTTAATCTTGCCTTTACCTCTAAAATCCAATTATTTTCCCAGATGACAATCTAGCCACTGCTTAGATTTTAGTCAAAAATTAAGCTTCCACAAGGTTTTCTAGCATACATAGCATTACAATTTTGACCCCACACTACCAACATTTTCAATAGCACAATCAATGGGTCTTCTCTGAGCCCATCGTCCCTCATTCCTTCAATTTGTTGTAACAACTTCTCTTAATAAAACTATTTTTCCCCTTGCCTCTCCTTACCATATCTTCTTAGACACCACAAACCTCTGGACTGTATTTGGCGGAGGTTATACAGCATAAACATTGGGTAGAGAACAGTCTAAATTAGACAGATCTCAGCTGGAGATTCTCAGCAAGTGCTCAGAGGTGTACTTAGGGAGCAGACATGATGAAGAAGAAAAAAAAAAACACGTAACAGCTCTGTTCTAGGATGCTTTGTTTATTCTGTTTTTCCTCCAAAGAGTGCAAGTACCTTGCCCAAAAGAACACAACATTGTTTCTGATAAATTGCCAGAAATAACTCTGCAAGACTCAGAAAGCAAGGTCTCTTATTTGTTTCTATGGAAACCTTAGCTTGACACACAGTGCCTTTACTACAGCAATCTTCAGACACTAACAAGAACTGACCCACGAAACACGAGGGAGTGAGAAAAAAGGAAAGGTTGATGGGAACTACAAAGAGAAAGGAAAATATGGCTCTTAGATCCTAGGCCCTGGAAAAGCATAGTGCCTAGAACATGGCAGGACGGAGTTCCTGTTTAAGGAATGAATAATTTTTTTCCTGCTGCAGTACTTACACATACACTGTGTCTCTCCAAGATCTGCTAAGAACCTGGTACCTCCCTTCTTCCCTCCACCAAGACCCTACCTCCTACCCACTCATGCCACACCTGCCCCCAGTAGAACTCTAAACAACAGCCTCTTGATATACTCACACATCTCCTGTAGGCGTTGTTCTTTCTTTCTGAGTCTTCTTTCTGTTTTTTACAGAGTGGGTTAATTTCATGTTCTGGTCTTCAAGTTCTGAGATTCTTTCTTCAGTTGTATATAGTGATTTAAGTTTAGACAGACATCATTTTGATATACTGGTATTGTGACCATTGTCAATGTTTGGATGTATTACAATTGTTACAGTGCCATCACACTTACATAATTCTATTTTTAAGCACTGATTTGTATACATCATTCCACAGAGGAAAAATAGGTTTTTCTAAGGCTTCTCACCTTTCTATTTATTTTTTTTTTGGTGAACTCTTTTGGTAACACTCTTAAAATTAGAGAAATGCTGCAAGTTTTAGTACAAAGAATTTTTTTTCCCATTGAGCCACTTGAAGGTAAATTGCTGACATTATGTCATCACCCCTTATTATTTTCTTGGTTATTCCTACAGGCCAGGGCATTCTACTTAGCTACATTGCAATTTTTATAACCGGAAAGTTAACAACATAGTGTATCATTTAATTCTCAGATTCTTTTCTAGTGTTGTTAATTGTCATGTCCTCTATAGCAAAAGAATCCCTTCAGATCCATGGATTGTATTTAGTTGTCATGACTCTTAGACTGTTTTAATCTGGAACAGTTCTTCAGTCTTTTCTTGACATTTATGATCTTGTATCTTTTAGAGAGTTAAGTTCAGAAATGTAGCATGTCCCTCAATTGAATTTTTCTGATGTTTTGTTATCTTCAGATTTAAATTCTATGTTTTGCACCTGTAGTTCCAGCTACTTGGAAGGCTGAGGCAGAAGGATCGCCGGAGCCCAGCAGGTCAAGGCTGCGGTGGCTGGGAGCAGCCACTGCACTCCAGTCTGGGCGACAGAGTGAGACTCCAACTCAAAAAAAAAAAAAGTAAATATCTCTGTTCCTCAGTGAACTTTCATGAATTTACTTCCATCAATATGGATTCGTGGTTTATTTTAGTAAATGGGTTGTAATTTGTTAGTATTTTTTAAATTTTATTTTAACTTCTGGAAATGTTATACTCTGACAAATATGACATAAAAAATTATAAAACAGTACAAATAATTCTTGGGTACCATTTCCCAAATTTTAACCTTTTACTACCTTTGCTTTATTCTTTCTCTTTCCTCCTGTTCTCTTTCTAGAGAAGTACACACACAAATTAGGTATATAATGTATAATTTTTCTGAACTATTTGTAAATTACAGACATGATGTCGCTTAATTTCTAAATACTTTAGCGTGTATTTCCTAAAAACAAGAAATTATCTTACATGAATACATAAATACCATAGTATAATAATCAAAATCAGGAAGTTAAAATTGGCTCAATATTAATATATAACCTACACACCTTATTCAGGTTTTGCCAGTTGTCTCCACAATATCACAGTATCCTTTTCTTTTCTTCTTGAGTCAGAGTCTCACAGCCTTACCCAGGTTGGAGAGTAGTGGCATGTTCACGGCCACCCCGGCGTCGACCTGCTGGACTCTGGCATCCTTCCACCTCAGCCTTCCAAGTAGACAGAACTACAAGTGCACACTACCCCGTCTGGCTAATTTTTTGAATTATTGTTGAGATGAGGTCTCACAAAGTTGCCCAGGGTGCTCTCGAACCTTTGGGATCAGACAATCCCCAACCTTGGCATCCCAAATTGCTGGGATTACAGGCTGAGCCACCAAGCCCATAATATCCTTTATGGTCAAAGAAAAATCTAAGTAAGGGCTGGGCATGGTGGCTCAAGCCTGTAATCCCGGCACTTTGAGAGGCTGAAGCAAGAGCATTACCTGTGCTCGGGTGTTCAAGACCAGCCTGGGCAACATGGTGAGACTTCATGTCTACAATAAAAAATAATAATAATAACAAGGCGGGCATGGTTGCACGACTGTAGCTTCAGCTACTTGGACGGCTGAGGCAGAAGGTTCACCTGAGCCAACCAGGTTGAGGCTGCGGTGGCCGTGAATGTGCCACTGCACTCCAGCCCGAGCGACAGAGTAAGACTCCGACTCAAAAAAAGAAAAAAGAAAATCCAAATTGGAAGATTTTCACAATCCAAATATGTTGTGTCCAGTTGTCCTATTTCCTTAGTCTTCTTTAATCTGGGACAGTTCCTGAGTCTTTCTTTGATTTTCATGACATATATGTTTTTGAAGAGTGTAGGTTATTTTATAGAGATTTTCTCAGTTTTGGTTTGTATGATATTTCCTCATGGTTAGATTCAAATTATGCCATTTGGCAGGATTGTCACACAATCAAGCTTGAGTTCACCCCAATACAGTATATCTGGATGTATATGCTGTTACTTGGTTCTGTTACTGGCCAATGTTGACTGTGATTATTTGGTTAAAAAGTCTCTGACCAAGCCGGGCTCGGTGGCTCAGCCTGTAATCCTGCGCCTTTGGGAGGCTGAGGTGAGTGGATTGCCTGAGCCTGCGGGTTCGAGACCCGCCTGGGCAGCGAGACCTCATCTCTACAATAAATAAAAAAATCAGCCGGGCGTGGTAGCGCATGCCTGTAATTCCGGCTACTCGGAAGGCTGAGGCGGAAGGATCGCCGGAGCCCAGCAGGTCCAGGCTGCGGTGGCGGCGGGGAGCGGCCACTGCACTCCAGTCTGGGCGACCAAATGAGACTCCAACTCAAAAAAAAAAAAAAAAAGTCTCTGACCAGTTTGTCCGTGTAAAAGTTCTTATTTACTCTTTGTATTTCATAAATATCTTGTGTGGAGATATTTGTGGCTCTGCAAATAACTGGTTACTCAGAATTTCACCCACTAGATTTAGCATTTTGTCAATGATTCTTGCTTGAATTAATTATGATGGTTAGCCGGGCTCGGTGGCTCAGCCTGTAATCCCGCACCTTTGGGAGGCTGAGGTGAGTGGATTGCCTGAGCCCACGGGTTCGAGACCCGCCTGGGCAATTTGGCAAAACCTTATCTCTACAATAAATCAAAAAATTAGCCGGGCATGGTAGTGCACGCCTGTAGTTCCAGCTACTTGGAAGGCTGAGGCCGAAGGCTCGCCGGAGCCCAGCAGGTCGAGGCTGCGGTGGCCGGTAGCGGCCACTGCACCCCAGTCTGGGTGACAGAGTGAGACTCCAACTCAAAAAAAAAAAAAAATTATGATGGTTGCCAAATGGTGATTTTTTTCCTTTCATTTCTTCTGCATGGATAAATAAAACAAGACCAACAAACAGGGGAAAAGGAAAAGTCCCCAGATTTGACCACTGGCTGCTATTTCAAGCTGTATTCATATCATTGCAACCAGTCCTTGCTATTCTTTAAGCAATTCTGTACCTTCTGGAATAACAAGATGTCCCAAGCATATCTTGTATTTTCTCTGTCCCAGCCTGCAATTCGACTTTTTCTTTTTTTTTTTTCTTTTTTTTTGAGTTGGAGTCTCACTCTGTCGCCCAGACTGGAGTGCAGTGGCCGCTCCCGGCCACCGCAGCCTCGACCTGCTGGGCTCCGGTGATCCTTCCGCCTCAGCCTTCTGAGTAGCCGGAATTACAGGCATGTGCTACCACGCCCGGCTGATTTTTTGATTTATTGTAGAGATGAGGTCTCGCTGCCCAGGCGGGTCTCGAACCTGCGGGCTCAGGCAATCCACTCACCTCAGCCTCCCAAAGGCACGGGATTACAGGCTGAACCACCGAGCCAGCTATTCTGATGTTTAAGGGTAAGAATACTTAATATCGTGAGGATAGCAATGCCCATAAACCTATCTATAGATTCAATGTAATCCCTTCAAATCCTAACTGTATTTTTGTAGATATTGGCAAGTCCCCTTTTTTAAAAATCAAATCAGGGATTTTAAATTTTTGATCAGGGAATCAATGCAAACAAATTAAAAGAAAAACCAAAACAATGACTTTATAATACCAATTTTTAATACAAAAGATAGCATAGGAAGAATAGCATCCTGCCGAGAAACACAGCGGGACTTGACTGCTCTGTGTGCGCTGGCCAGCTGCATGTTTTCCCTGCAGGCTTGCACCCAAGCATGGCCCTGAACATTCCCAGGCATGGATAAAGGTGTTGTGTTGAGGTTGCTGCTGAAAACACTGAAATGAGGTCTGGGGAAATTTCCTTAAACCCTCACATAAATTCCACAACTGGACCCCTCACTGCAGACATGCTTAGATACAGCCTACCTTGTCTCTGTGTCCCTGGAGAGAAAGTGCTGTAGCCCCTTCTGTATGGACATTCCCTGATCAATGCTTTGGACTGATCTTTCCAGGCCTCAGAGCTTTTTTTTTTTTTTTAATTTTAACACGCCCCATCCCAGGGTAGCTTGGGGCAGTCCTATTTGTGGAGATGCCCCTGTGTT
>JAPVLO010004360.1:0-16509 GCA_027257055.1 Cephalopachus bancanus | reverse complement strand
CCCTTAGAGGTGGGGTCCAGGCAGGAGGCCCACATGGCCATGGCCCAAAGCAGGGGGTGGGGCTGAGCTGTAGGTTTACAGGAGCTGAGTTGGGCAGAGAACAGCTATTCCATGGAGTTCAGTGCCTCTCTGGCAGCTCCACCCTGTGAGGTGGTGATTCCCATCGGGTCCACTCCCATAAGCACTCCTCAGGGGTGACTTTCTCCCTGCTTCTGCAGCAACTAAGGCTCTAGCAGCCAACCTGTGATGACCGTGTTCTAGAAACACTTCAGAAAATCTACCCTGACTAGAAAGGGAGGTCAAAATGGGCCAGACCAACCCAGAACTATAACTATTTTGGTCTTTCTGAGCTAGAGATTAATGTAAACTACAAATGAGGTCAGGGTGAACCTGGAAAGCATCTAGTCCAAAGTGTCCATTTTGCAGAAAAGCAAACTGAGGCCCAAAGAGTCCTGAGGCAACAATTCAGCACAGAACCCTGAATTCCAGAGTCCTAAATCAGTTCCTCTAGTGCCTTTGTCCCATCTTGGGCTGGTCGATGACTGAATCCTCCTGGGTATTTTCCTCAAGACGTGCTTGGGTGAGTTTCATCTCCTACACAGAGACTCCGGTGCCCTGCAAGGGGCCATGAAAAGGGTCAATCCTGAGTATCTCATAGCCCTGAGCTCAGCCTAGATAAAAACATGCACAAAGTGACCCTGTCAGTCAAGAGAAGGAAAACAAACATTTATTTAACCACATCACTCATCCTGAGCCTTCTTGCAGCACCTTGGGGACAGCAGGGCTTGGGGGAGGGAATTTTTATCTCTTTTTTGCAAGTGCAGGGAGAGCCCATGTTCTCACAGCCTATAAGTGAGGCCTGGAGTTTGAGCCTGAACTTCAGCTCCAGGAAAGAGCTCCAGAAAGGAAAGAGGAAGCCAAGAGAGAGTTCAAGCTTGAAGGAAGAGACACAGAGCTAGCCCCATAGGTCAACTGTGGTGAACGGTTTCCATGCACTTCTGGATTGAATTTTCATTTTCTTTTTTTCTTTTTGAGTTGGAGTCTCACTCTGTTGCCCAGGCTGGAGTGCAGTGGCATGCTCATGACCACTGCAGTCTACACCTGCTGGGCTCAGGTGATCCTTCCATGCTGGAGTCCAGCTCCAGCGGGTCAGGATTTCCTGAAGGAGGGACGGCATTGGCACAGGAGAAAAAACTTGGACACTGACTCTGCTGCAAGCAGGACAAATGCTGATTTATTGTCTTTTTCAACTCCTTTTATACCCTAGATTTTGGCTTGAGACAAAAACATGTTTTTTGTTTTCAAGGCAATCTGTTTCAAATTAATGGACTGAACAGGCAATGTATCATTGTTCATCCTGTTTTGATCTTTGTTTCAAACTTAATGGGGTTCTGTCTATCCTTTTCTTTGAGTTGTGCTGTTTACTTTCCAGAACTACAACATTGAACATGTCATTTTCTACCCTGAATGTTATCTCCGAATGTCATTTCTTATCTACATACAATGAGTTATATATTCTCTTAATGCTTTATCTTTAAAAATTATCATCCTAAAATTTAACATTAACTGTAAATTTTGTAAACTCCTAACATTTTTTAATGATTACCATTTCTCAATGTCCATCCAAAAACTTACTTATTTCTATAACCTTTACGTTATAAATCACTACCAAGTTCTAAGCACTATAATTGTTAAATAGATTAGCAAGTCACACCTGTGACCTTTACACAGCAATTTGCAACAGCATTCTCAAGGTTTTTTAACCACAAGTTGGCCTGACTAGTTTTCCATAATGTCACACCTGGTATTTTACAATCTGAGTCAATTATTCCCTGCCAGGGAAAATGAGCTTAAACGTTTGTAAAACAAAAGGCCTCCTGGACTCAAGTCACCTTAGTCACAATCCCTAACCAGAATTACAAGCCTCCTTAACAAAGGAAAGCAAAGCCAAGGGTGCTCTAATGAAGAGTGTACTTTTAAAAAAGCAAATCCTTCTTTTACTAAACACTATTATTTGACAAAAATTACTTTTTCCATATAGAGTTTTTTTTTTTGAGTTGGAGTCTCACTCTGTCGCCCAGACTGGAGTGCAGTGGCTGCTCCCAGCCACCGCAGCCTTGACCTGCTGGGCTCTGGTGATCCTTCTGCCTCAGCCTTCCAAGTAGCCGGAATTACAGGCATGCACTACTATGCCGGCTGATTTTTTTGATTTATTGTAGAGATGAGGTCTTGCTGCCCAGGTGGGTCTTGAACCGGTGGACTCAGGCAATCTACTCACCTCAGCCTCCCAAAGGCACGGGATTACAGGCTGAGCCACTGAGCCTGGCGATATAGAATTTTTTACATCTTCCAACTTCCAGGTTTCCAGTGGCAATATCAAGAGTGGAGATAGAAGAAGCAGGGCTGATAGCTGCCCAGAGTTGGGGACTTTGGCCTTTGGGACCCTGTCAATGTGAAGGCCTCTGAGGCTGGCTCCGGATGGCTCCCCCTTTTAAATTTTTTAAAACAAAGCCATGGAAATCCATGGAAAGTTGAGTGATGTCTTTCTTTAATTGTCTGAAGATGACTGGAAGTAAGCACAAAAGGAGTAGAATTATTACTCCACAGATTCCAACATTAATAAGAAGGGAAAGCAGAGACTTTTGGTTCACCATAGAGGAAAAATTGTCGAAAAAGAATTGATCTAGTTGACTAGAACTGAAATCCTTTTCGACTTGACGTACATCATGAATTTCTTGGTGTAATTTAGAGAGATCAATACTTAGGTCCGAATGATTCCAAATACTTGAAATGTGATTTTTTATTTGATTCCACGTATGAGTAGATTCATTTACTTGAAGGGGGGTCACACAGACCCATTTAAAGTTGGCATGTCACCTTAAAGCCAATTTGATTTTTAGTGTGACCAATTCCTGTCCCACAGCAAGTATGGCTTCTTCGAGGGCATTGACCTTATTTCCAAATTTTTGGTCAATGATTTCCGGAGTGGCAAGAGCCAGAGAGACATTTTTTGCAAGTTGGCCTGCAAATGACACAGTATGAACTTCCCTTGCCAAAGCTGCAGCTGAAACCAAAAGAGATGTGACTATAGCAATTAAAGATGCAATACCTAAAATTAATGTAGCCACAAATCACTTATGGTGGCTTAAAAGGGAATTAACATTATAGAAAACTTTTAGGCCATATTCGTCAAACCATGGAGTTGTTAGCTTTACAGGTAATGTCAAATAAAGAGGTTGTTTTACAATCATAAACCCTTTATATGAATTAGAGAAAGTAAGACAGTTAGCAAGTTTGCAATTTTTACAAGAAATTGGATATTTTTGTTCATCAAAAACAATTATTAAAGATTTATAATCAGTGGTTACTAAAAAGGCATAAGGAGATTGCAAACAAGCTCTTATTTTATATACAGTTTGTCCTTGTGGGCGATGTAAAACTATAGGTCTGGTTGCTTGTTGGGAGCTGGCTGAGGAGGCCTGCCTGAGCATTTGGGATCCAGGCAGGCTGCGGACCTTGAGACCGCTAGGGTGAGTTCGGGAGCTGAAGGCCCATTGCCTCTTCCCTTCTTTGCTGTTTTGGCACGTTCCACTAGCAGGGACTTTGATGATCTAAGCATGAAGTTCTGAGAGTACGACAGGCATGGCTTACTTTAGGAGTCCATTGTTCCCGTTTCTCACAGACTGCGGTTTTGGCTTTAAACTTACCACAATTCAAACTCAGGTCACATTTGGGAGCCTTTAATACAGTACAAGCTTCTTTAAAGATTTAATAGTATATTTGTAGAATTAGTATATACATACAAAGTGCTGTTTCAACCTTAATAATACAGATAAATATCTACAGCTACTAGAAATGGTCCAGCACAAGCTTTGGACTGGGCCACATTCCTAAAGGCCCAGCATGAGCTTTGGGCTGGGCCACATTCCTTAGGAATTGGTTTGGGCTATAATTAAGAGTTTCTATAGTGTAGGTAGAATTAGCATAAAATAGAGAGGAATTGGGATTTAGGTTGGTTATTAGGTGCTGCGTATGCATAGGTTTTAAAAGTTATTGATTATTAGAATATTATGATATTAGAATTGTTGTACTGCTTTTGAGAAATATTAACCAAGCATGAAGAACAGTGAGATAGTTTTGGGATCCTCATTCCTCATGCTTGGGGAAACACCTGGTGGGTGGGGGGATGCCCCCTCATCCACCTGGTTCTATGTTCATGTAAATGTCTTGTGATTTAATTGGGATTGTCCTTCCTCTTACTCCACCAGGAAACACCTGGTGGGTGAGGGATGCCCCTCATTCACCTGGCTTTGTGTCCATGTAAAGGTTTTGTGATTTAATTGAGATTGTTCTTTCTCATACCCAAGGAAACACCTGGTGGGTGGGGGGGGGCCCCTCCTGCACCTGGCTTGTGCTCACATGGAAGACTTGTAAGACTGCCTGTGTAAAATTTGGGATAAATACGAGCTGTAAGCCCCCAATAAACAGCTTCTGGTCAATCTGTTGAACAGATGTCCACTTTCTTTCTTTCTCTTTATATCTATCCCTCCTTCTTTCTTTCTTTTAATATCTATCCTTATAGAAACACTGACACCATCACACCTTTCAAGGGACCTCTTAAAACTCTTTTTGTGGGCTGGCCCCCCAAAACTGGCACCCAATGTGGGGTCCTGGAAAGGTAAAATTTTTCTTGTTTCAGGATGGCTAAGATCTTACCTAGGGTGCTGCAGACCCCTCTGTAGAGACAGGTGGAGTGAGATGGGTAAGGATTGGTTTTTTGATGCCAGAGCTGTGATCTAATCATGGGCCAGAGTGAGTCTAAGGAACGGAAAATGTTCATCAGCATTCTAATGAACACTCTTTCTAAGCATGGAGCTAAAGTTTCTTATTCTAATCTAGCTCGTTTTCTACATTTTGTGCAGGAACAATGTTAATTAAAAATGCTTTAAATCCATAGCATAATTATAAGAAATTTCCTTCCATAAAGTCCACTAACGATGGTGATGATGAGGGAACTTTTCTCTTCACCGCAGCCTCGGCTGAAGGGGTCCAGCCCCTTTGCCAGGTTGTGAGATCTCCTGAAGGAGAGATGGATAGGTGAAAGACAAAAATCTTATACTCAGACATCTGCTTCCTGAACAGATGACCTCCTTTATTAGTTAACAGAAAGCTTTTATAGCATTTGTAAAAGGGGCAAGACAAAGAAAATTCCTTCATGTACATATGCTTTAAAAGTTACCACCATCTAGCTGTCTTTAGAAGAAATGAATAAGCCAAAAACACTATCTACTTTCAGTTAATGAGTCTTAAGATAAGTGTAAAAGGAGTTTCACTTAAACTAAACATAATGCATACAAGGTTTACTTTGACTTCGGTTCCACATCACTTGTCTAATTAAAAAAGCCTTAAAATCACTAATACAAAACTATAGATTGTACATAGTGATAATAGGAATATGAAGCCCATTAACTTGACCAAACAACAGTGGCTAGCATTTAAAGAATAACTATGAGAGTCACTTACTGTGAAGATACATACACTAATCTTTACTCTGAATAAACATATAAAATGAACGAAACATAATGAAATAAAACTAACACAACTAAAATTATTATGGTTGCATAATTACCAATGAGCTCTTAAGTTTAGGATAATGGTGATTTGGCTGTTTTCCCCTATGCTTGGCAACCTCCTGGAAAACATCTTTGTCTTAAGATAGGCAGTGGAGCAATTATTATTATCTTTGAGGCACCAATTTTATCATTGTGTGAACTTAAACTTATGAACTTAAAACAATCTTCAAAGTAGCTATAGCACTAAAACTTAATTAATGACACAAAGTAAAAACCTTGTTAAACATAACCAGAGCCTAATAATTTTTGTCAACCCTCATACATATGTATATTGATTATATAAACTTGCATGATATTACATTTACCAATTATGAGTAATACATGGATAAAACAATTATCATGTCTAGAATAGCACTGCCAGCAACTCTCTTCAAAAGAGTCCCAAATTACAGTCCTTGAAGTGCTTCAAGAAAGTTCCCTGGTGCACGGTTCTTCATGTAGCAGTTCTTCTCTTTTGGGCTTTTACGACCTTCAAAGCTTTTGTAATTGCCTTTCTTGTCCAGGTGACTTCGTTAGTTTTCTCTTATCCTGCAGTGTTTATTTCTAAAGGAAACTCAAAAGAAGCATATAATGACATTTCCCAGGTCCCCAAGGTTGCTTTCTGTATTTAGTTAATTATCATAAAAGCATCTAATTAGTATATTATGAATTCAGTGAAAACCCACTCTATAAACATTTACTTAAAATTTAACTATAGAATTAAGTAAAAACCTTAATGATTAATCTTTATCCTAAGTCTGTGAAGACAGTGTTGTAAATCACCTACATAACTCCTAGATAAGTATTAGAACTTATAATGAGCTCATAATGAACTTACCATAAACTTGTGCTTCTAAAAAACCTTATGTCTGAACACTAAGCTGCATAATTCTAAATCAAATAAGGAGTGAATATACTTAAATCATTTTTTACTCAAGCAATATCTAGTAACTTATAACCAAGTGAAAGAAAGCATTCTTGATGTGCTTCAGAGTTTAACCCTTGCATATGTTAGAAAAGGCCAAGCGGCATAGTGGGAAAATGGGAAAATGAACCATGACATTCTCAGGTTAGGTGTGAGTACTTCGCATAAACATGCCATTTTCTTCTTCCACGACTGCACAGAATTTCTTCAGCTGTATCAAACAGCAAAGGTGGAAGACAGAAGGGCCTCAGCTTCCCGGGCTCACCCTGCGGCCCAGGGTCTTCGGCCCACCGGGATCCTGTCAACCATGTGGACCTCCAAGGCTGGCTCCCAACACTCAGCTCCCCTGATTATAATGACAATTATAAATTATCTCCACAGGATGAAGCTGAACCCGAGGCAGAAGCTGCTAGATATCACATCAGTGCACCTATGGCCAACCCTGCACCTTCCCTCCCAGAGGCTGCTCCTTTCAATGCTAAAGTCCTAAAGCCGAAAAATTTGCCTAATAATGCTGGTAATACCCCTGCGGCTCCTATCTTTCCTCTCAGTATGCAGGCAGTATGAGCTGAAGCAGAAAAAGAAGGAGATTTTAGTTTCACAGCTTGCTTCCTGATACAATTTTATCCCAGTGCTGATGGAGTGGATCGAGCTCACTGGGAAGCCCTGCCATATAAATTGGTAAGAGAGTTATGGGAGGCAAGCTCAAAATATGGTCCTCTTGCACCTTATACAATTACTATTTTAGATCAATTTGCCTCTCGATGGATGACTCTCGCAGATTGGCAGCAATTAGCCAAAAGTTGTTTGTCTGGAGGTGCTTATTTGCTGTGGAAAACCGATCAAGTTAGAATTCAAATGGACCAGAATTTAAATAGACCTGCTGGGTCATTCATTATTTCTCATGATATGCTCTCCGGGACTGGTATGTATCCCCAAATGGCTAATCAGATTTCTCTACCCAAAGATGTTTTGCTTCAGATAAATCATTGTGCTGTCACCGCGTGGAAAAAATTACCGGCAGACACTGCTCAGACTTCTGAGCAGTGTCTTATCTGCTATAAAACAAAAGACTGAGGAAAGTTATGAGGACTTTGTTTCCAGACTCACTACGGCTGTTAATCGGGTAATTACTAATGAAGAAGCAGAAGAAATTCTTATCAAACAATTGGCTTTTGAAAATGCTAATAATACTTGTCAGGCTTTGCTTAGACCCATATGCAAAACCAGACGGGTTACTGATTTTATCCGCCAGTGTGCAAACGTAAGTCCAGTTATTATGCAAGGGATGGCTTTGGCTGCAGCATTGAAGGGAGAAACCTTTTCACAGATCGCCCAAGGTATGCAGGGTGCAGGTAAACAGAAAAATATTTCAGTGTAATCATGTTATGTGTGTGGACAAATCGAGCGCATTAGTAAAAACTGCCCCGCTAAACTTACTGCACCTCTTTCTAAGGTTTTCCTTTAAAAGTTGAGAATACTGAAATAAAACCTGAACTTAGTTACACTTTTCCTTTTCTTATAGGAATGCAGGGAGCTCAAGCTATAATAAGCAGAAATATGTAAGTAATATGAATAATATAAGTAATATAAGCAAAAGTATATAAGTAATGTGTAATATGAGTAATATAAGTAAAATAAGTAATATAAGCAATGTATATAAGCAATATAAGCTATATATATAGCCAATATATAAGCAATATAAAAATAATATAAATAATATAAGTAATATAAGCAAAATAAGTAATATAAGCAATATATAAGCTATATATATAGCCAATATATAAGCAATAGAAGCAATATATAAATAATATAAGTAATATTAGTAATATAAGCAAAAGTATATAAGTAATGTGTAAGTAAAATAAGTAATATAAGTAATATATATAAAGCTATATATATAAGCAATATATATAAGCTATATATATAAGCAATATATATAAGCAATATATAAGTAATATAAGTAATATAAGAAAAGTATATAAGTAATAAGCAAAAGAATATCCCATTACAGTCTTGCTTTAACTGTGGTCAAGTCGGACACATTAACAGAGATTGTCCGGCGAAGCAAGTTATGGCTGGCTTCACGGCATACTGTCACCACTTACTAGGGCTACTCGAC
Source organism: Cephalopachus bancanus (assembly GCA_027257055.1). NCBI lineage: Eukaryota > Metazoa > Chordata > Mammalia > Primates > Tarsiidae > Cephalopachus > Cephalopachus bancanus. Next base: position 7,850 of record JAPVLO010004360.1, on the reverse strand, counting down.
CAAAAACCTTGTGTCCCAAATGCCAAAAAGGCTTTCATTGGGCTAGAAAATGCCTATCTAAATTTCATAAAAACGGCACTGCTTTAAATCAACAGCAAGCCACCCCTGCTAAGGGAAACTTCCAGATGGGCCAGCCTTGGCCCCACCTGACAATAGGGGCACAGCTTCCACCATGAACCCACTCATTCCTTCTGCTCCATCGCAGAACTCATCCAAGCCACCCCAGGGAGTACAGGATTGGACTTGTGTTCCTCCACCACCACAATATTAACTCTGGATGTTCCAGTGACCCCAATTCCTATGGGAGTAAAGGGTCCTCTCCCAGAAGGAATAGTGGGTATAATATTAGGCAGAAGTTCCTTGTCTTTATAAGGAATTTCCATTATTCTTGGAGTGGTGGATTCAGATTACACAGGAGAAATTCAGGTGCTTGTTGCTCCCCCTAGCAAAACTACGACAAAGGTCAAAAGAATAGCCCAGTTGCTGCTCTTGCCTTATCACAAAGCAGGTAAAACTTTAACTAACCTCCCTAGAGGTGACTCTGGATTTGGCTCTAGCGATGTTGCCTTTTGGGTTCAGGAGGTTACTAATTCTAGACCTCTAAAAGATTTATTTATACAAGGAGTTAAAATTACAGGCTTGTAAGATACGGGAGCTGATGTTTCTTGTATTGCCGGGAAAGATTGGCCTGCCTCATGGCCAAGTCATATGGCTCCTTTGGGACCTACAGGCATTGGTCAAGCACCCTCAGTAGCCACAAGTTCACAGATTTTAAATTGGACAGATAATGAGACTTCAGGAACTTTTTGCCCATATGTTATTCCATCTATCCCCTTTACATTATGAGGAAGAGATATTCTCTCACAAATGGGCACACTTTTGTATAGCTCCAAAGATAAAGTCTCAGCACAATTGCTACAGATGGGCTATGATCCCTTTAAGGAACTTGGTAAAGGCAAACAGGGTATACAAAAACCTGTTCGAGTGAATGAAAAAACAGACGGAGCTGGCATTGGCTATTCAAATTTACTCTATAGGCCATTGTTGTTAAGGTTGCAGGTTAATAAGCCAGTTTTGGGTAAAACAATGGCCTATACATTCTAAGAAGCTTAAGGCAGCAAAAGATTTGGTGCAACAGCAGCTAAAAGCTGGCCTATAATTGTCATAAAGAAAAAATAAACAAAACGGAAATACTTAGAGTTATGCATAAAGTGAAAATGCAGATGTATTCTGCTTTAAATTAATGAGAAAGAACTTGAAAAATATGTTGACAGGTATTTGGAAGATGGTAATTCACAAAGAAATTTTCTTTTACATATAATTCATTATAAAATTAAATAGGAATTTATTTTAAGTGTATTTAAATTATAATTTTTCTTATACAAATTTACCTAATTCACAACTTTATGCAGTATATCAATTGATTAAGGTAGGGAGGAAACTAAGAACAAAGAGAATTGATAAGCATGAAAAAATCAGTGGGAAAACTTTCAAACTGAGTATAAAAGCCTACAGATTCTAAATACTGCCATGAAAGAATTTTTGCTGTCTAATGACTGTAGTTCTATCATTTCATTTAAAAAGTATGCCCTTGAATCCTCAGCCAAAATAAGTAATGTTAGTGCCATGGAGAATGAATTGATAAGGAAGCAATTTTATAACGGGCATGGCTAAAATCTAATATGGCAAGCACTAGAAAACATAGCATTCTAATTAAGAATTGTCTGGATTGGCTCTCCTGGTCAGTTAAATTACTGGGAGATGCTCAAGTGAGATGAGAATCCCATTTATTCCCATGCATGCAGCTTTGCTTCTTCAGGGGAATGTGAGGAGGGGACTGCTAGATGCCACACTCTACATTACTCACAAACTATGCCTTCAATAACATATATCTCGAAAGCCACAAGTGATTTGAGTCATAGAAAAAGGAACTTTTAAGGAAAAAAATGTAGCTTAATCATACTTTACCTCATCTGCCAAGGACAATATCATTTCTTAATTATTGCATGAGCCACATTTTGCATAGCAATTAAATTCAGACTAACTAAAAGGTTAGATGTTTCAAGATTGTTTATTAAAGCAATTATTCTCTTAAGTAAAAGGGGTTAATAGGAAAAATCTTCATAGCCATTGTCATAGGGAAAATACAGTTGGCAGTTTATTTTAAAACATTTCACTAATAATGAATTATCTTATCACATTACCTACTAGAACCTTGTTATTAAATATGTGGTTTGCTGATCAGCAGCTTGGATATCACCTGGAAAATTGTTAGAGATATTAAAAAGTCAGAAATAGTCTTATTTCTGATCCTTTGTACATGGCCTGGGTCCACTAAATCAGACCCACTAAATCAAAATCTGCATTTTAACGAGATCCTCCAGGGTGCATGTCAACATTTGAAGTTTGTAAGACTGGAGCATAATGGGATAGTCATTAATACCATGCCTCTTAATTCAGGAGGATCATGTTTTCCAATGATAGCAGTGCCTTCAAAACTGCATCCCATGGCACAATTTTTTTGGCATTTAACCCAAGAGTTAACTTTATTAGTTACTTGTCTGTTTTAACATTTTTCCTAAAAATAAATAAATAAAAAATAAATAAATAAACAAATAAATTGCAAGCATTCAAGGCAAATGCTGGGTTTTCTAAAAATGTAAAATAAGAAAGGTTTTTTACCTCCTTTGTCCTCTCTCACCCCCCCTCGCCCCCATATGTACTTGGAAAGCCCATTCAAGTTTCCACATGGCTCAATAGGTCTTTTCTTAAGGGGGGGGCTGGGACAAGAGAATGTTAAAAATTCCTCTTTGTTGTTCTATGATAAATTTCTCTCAAGTTTATATCTCAACACTGATCTTGCGTTACAAATATACTGCATCTTTTGGAAACTTCTAGTCTTCATACTGTCTCTCCCTCCTTCTCCACTCTTTTACAGACCATTCAATTGCATATTTGTGGTAGCACGGAGCATTCTGCCCTTCTCATGCCCTTATGCCCGAAGTTTACTTTACCTTTTCAGGTTCCTGACTGCCTAATTAGGCATGTCTGGCCTCCCTGACAATGGTCTGGCATACACACCTAAATCTTTCCAGCAATTTTGCTCCCAATTTAATATTTTTCACTCCACAGGAATTCCCTACTATCCACAAGTTCAAGTCATAGTTCAAAGAGCTCACCAAACTTTAAAAAAATCAAATAACTAAATTACAAGTGGGGGAGTTCAAGTATAATTCTCCCCACCATATTTTAAATCATGCCTTGTTTGTTGCAAACCATTTAAACTTGGATTCCATAGGCAATTCAGCTATGGCTAGACGCTGGAACCCGGAAGGAACCACTAACCCATGGTAAAGTGGAAGGATCTTCTCACAGGAACATGGAGAGGGCCTGATATTTTACTAACCAGTGGGAGGGGCTATTCTTGCATTTTCCCACAGGATGAGCCATCGCCCATTTGAATCCCCGATCTATTGGTGAGAAATGCCTCCATTGATCCGTTGGGCATGAAGAGTGGCCAGAATAGGCCCGATAAGGAGGGATAATTCTCAGAATACAGCTCATGCAGATTGCCAGCAGGAGGAGATGTCCCCTATGCCTTTAAATGAGAACCTGCCCACAGAACAGACCATTCCTCAGCAACCCAGCCTGGAACAGGAAGACTCTTTAACCAGGCAGATGGGATGACTCTCCACTCAGGATGATGACTCGTGCCCTAGACTGACCAGACTGAGAATAATGGCCCTCAGACAAAGTGTTTTCAGCATTCACCGCTCGTTTTTGCTGACCTGGGGTCAGCTGGAATTTCTAGCAGAAGAAACAGGAAACATGTTGAATGCCCAACACATTTCCATCAGACCGTCCAACACAGAGTAATTACAGAGAGGGCTGGTGGATTGAAATGCTAATGCCTGGAGGAACTGACCCTAATCATGTGACTAGAGCTTCACCACCTCTTAGTGTACCTGCTTGCCTCTTCAATGATATGGAAAAGGACTGGCCAGTCATCCAGTGAGATACTAGCTTCCCGAAATGGAGAGACTGTGCTAATAACTCTAAGGTGGACTATCCTGTACCCGGTAAAAGACTATATATTAGTAACTGGGGTTTGAATGGCTCTACACTTGCCACAGCTAGAAGGCACTCCTATGGCTGGGTACCCCCAATACTTTGATTTAAAATTGGAATCAGACAAACCATTCAGCCTCATCTATGGAGAGCTCTCACAGCCCTTCAACCAGTCAGCCTGTCTAGACCTGTTGGACAAACTCAGGTATACCATATTAGAACATACTTGCAATCCCCTTATATATTTCTTGTTAGGAATGAATATCAAACTGTTAAAATTATTTATCGTGATAATGTTTATAAGATATCTTGTACTAAATGCATTTTAACTAATTATTTACCTAATGCCTTTTTATGAGGATTTGTCATTTTTAAACAGCCCCCTTACTTAATGGTTCCAGTACATTTGTCATCTCGTTAGTATGATGAATATGGTTTGCAAACATTATATGAGGTTAATGCTTTATTAGCCAGACAGAAACGGTTTTTAGCCACCTTAATTTTAGGAATTACAGCTTTGATAGCTATTGCTACTTCAGTAACAGTTTCAGCTGTAGCTCTATCTAAGGAAGTTCACACAGCAGCCTTTGCTGATCAGTGATCTAAGAATGTTTCTATTGCATTAGCTACCCAGGAGATTATAGATCAAAAGTTAGAAAGTAAAGTTAATGCCTCGGAGGAGGCAGTTTTAGCAGTAGGACCAGAGCTTGTGACTTTAAAAATAAAATTGGCTCTCTGATGTCATTATGAGTTTAAATGGATTTGCCTCACTCCTTTTGAGGTAAATAAATCTGTCCACACTTGGGACAAAATAAAAAATCATATTCTTGGAATTTGGAATCATTCGGACTTAAGTATAGACCTTACTAAATTACATCAAGAAATACAGGACATAACTGTCACTGAGAAACAATTCTGGTCCTCTGAATTGGTCAGTTCTATATTTAATAATTTCTCATCATTCATAAACCAAAAAGTCATTGATGTCTGTATTCATTAATGTGGGAATTTGCGGGGCAGTGATTCTTGCATTGCTATGCCTGCTTCCAATTATTTTCAAGGTACTGAAGAAAAGTATTTCTCAGCTCAACACCGAGTTCCATGGGTTTGTGCTAAAGAATAAAAAAGGGAGAGATGTTAGGAGCTGGCCGAGGAGGCCTGCCTGAGCATTAGGGATCCAGGCAGGCTGCGGACCTTGAGACCGCTAGGGTGAGTTCGGGAGCTGAAGGCCCGTTGCCTCTTCCCTTCTTTGCTGTTTTGGCACGTTCCACTAGCAGGGACTTTGATGATCTAAGCACAAAGTTCTGAGAGTATGACAGGCATGGCTTACTTTAGGAGCCCATTGTTCCCGTTTCTCACAGACTGTGGTTTTGGCTTTAAACTTAACATAATTCAAACTCAGGTCACATTTGGGAGCCTTTAATACAGTACAAGCTTCTTTAAAGATTTAATAGTATATTTGTAGAATTAGTATATACATACAAAGTGCTGTTTCAACCTTAATAATATAGATAAATATCTACAGCTACTAGAAATGGTCCAGCACAAGCTTTGGACTGGGCCACATTCCTAAAGGCCCAGCATGAGCTTTGGGCTGGGCCACATTCCTTAGGAATTGGTTTGGGCTATAATTAAGAGTTTCTATAGTGTAGGTAGAATTAGCATAAAATAGAGAGGAATTGGGATTTAGGTTGGTTATTAGGTGTTGCGTATGCATAGGTTTTAAAAGTTATTGATTATTAGAATATTATGATATTAGAATTGTTGTGCTGCTTTTGAGATATATTAGCCAAGCATGAGGAACAGTGAGATAGTTTTGGGATCCTCATTCCTCATGCTTGGGGAAACACCTGGTGGGTGGGGGAATGCCCCCTCATCCACCTGGTTCTATGTTCATGTAAATGTCTTGTGATTTAATTGGGATTGTCCTTCCTCTTACTCCAGGAAACACCTGGTGGGTGAGGGATGCCCCTCATTCACCTGGCTTTGTGTTCATGTAAAGATGTTTTGATTTAACTGAGATTGTTCTTCCTCATGCCAGAGGAAACACCTGGTGGGTGGGGGGGCGCCCCTCCTGCACCTGGCTTGTGTTCACATGGAAGACTTGTAAGACTGCCTGTGTAAAATTTGGGATAATTACAAGCTTTAAACCCCCAATAAACGGCTTCTGGTCAATCCGTTGAACAGATGTTCACTTTCTTTCTTTCTTTTTATATCTGTCCCTTTTCTTTCTTTCTTTTAATATCTATCCTTATAGAAATGCCGACGCCATCACACCTTTAAAGGGACCTTTTAAAACTCTTTTTGGGGGCTGGCCCCCCAAAGTTGCTGCTAAAGCTTTCCATATATTAGGCTGTATAATTTGTTTTTTCCATTCTCCACCAACAACATTGGGGGTACCCACCCATTAATGCTTCATCTATTTACTGGTAGAGGTAAAGGCAAATATGAACTATCCCAGGGTGATTGGCACTGGCTTCTAAATATCCCCTATAATCTGCAGTTGGGTCATTGCAACTCCAATCACTTAAAGAAAGATTAATATTTGGAATAGGAATAGTGAATTTAGAAGAATACATACATTTCCTCCAATAAGGGTACCCAAGCCTAGAATGTATTTTAATCCAATCATTTCTAGTTTCAGCATATCTTTGCTGAGCATAACTAATACATGTAGGATATTAGAAGAATGGGCTAATGGTGACTTAATTTTGGGTTCAATATCTCCAGGCATTAATAAAATTAATGACCAAACATCATGCAGGTTTGGCTTGCCTGATTGTGGGTTAGGGGAATTGGTTACCATTCCTTTTATTTTACTTGGTGAGCATCCAGGAATAATGGGAGCTTGTTCTGAAAGTGAGGTAGATGTATTGGGAAGAGCAAAACAAATTAGAGAAAAACTGGAGGTGCCAGAAAATGAAAAATTGTGATTTATAACTGTTTAAATTTGTGAGGAGAAAATCTGAGGACTTCCTATGAGGGGAGTATTGTCAGTAAAGACTGTTATAACCTCACTATCCCAAGTAAATATTGGAGGGTTGAAATATCAGAGGGTTGGGAACATATACCCAGTAAGATTTTTCTGAATTGGTGTAACCCACCTGGCAGTCTATAATAGCAAACATAGCAACAAAGACAGTAGAGGGAGTAAGAGAAGCATTTTGGGAGCAAACCAAATCCTCAGCATCATGAGTGAGAGCCTTGATTTATTCCCATGTAGGTGGTCTGTTTTGTCTGGTTGAAACAGCTTGATGATTGCATCTGGGTGGAGGAAAGGGAGGCGGCGAACGATGAGATGTCCTAAGTTGAGTGGGCAGGAGTGGAAGCGATTGTTGAATGGCAGGGTGCTTCAGTTTTGGTACCAGCATCTTCTCCTCATCTGACTCAGACTGATGGCGTGGTCTCGGTCTCATCTGACTGTATCTCGGCAGGGGGAGGGCTGGATATGTCTAATCGGGCAATCCAGTATCCAAATGGGTGAGGGTAAGTCCTGGGGAAAGACACAAGCATACCCTCTCCTGCATGTTAAAAGAACATCGGGCCCTTTCCACTTACCTGTAAGGAGATCTTTCCATTTTACCATCGGTTTAACAGTGCTTTCAGGACTCCAATGTCTCATCATAGCTAAAGTCTTTGAGAGTCCAGATTAAGATGATTAATTGCCTACATAGCATGATTTACAATGGCAAGAGCTATATCTGAACTCCCCCTCCTGTAGTTTAATTATTTGATTTGTTAGTGTTTGGTGAGCTCTTTCAACTATAGCTTGGCCCTGAGAA
>JAPVLO010004359.1:0-15664 GCA_027257055.1 Cephalopachus bancanus | reverse complement strand
CACATTTGGAAACTGAAAGCAAAGAGAAAATCTTTCTTAAAGTCATAGGAAATAGATTGAGCTAAAACAGATTAGCATGACATGTTTGTTGGACAGTGAGGATATTGATCCAACAGAAGAAAACTTGACTGGTTGCAGAGAGATAGTTTCAAAGATGTAAGATGGTTCAGAAAATAGGGGGCCATGAAAGACGGAGATTTAGAGTTTTTCAGGACAGGAATGACGTGAAGAGGGCGCTAATTGAGGAATTTAGTTTATTATCTTTATAAAACAGTTTGGAAAGAAGAGTGAATCAAAGACTATAGGATAGTTAAAATGGTGAGGTCAGAGTCCAAAAATTGTTTCTTCCCAGTAGCTATCATCATAATAAGTATGATTTAATGGTGCCTAGCACATGCATATCACTGTATCAAGTGATATAAAGGCATTTCTCCAGCTATCGTTCAAAGATCATCACCAATTTGATGTCTTTCCATACAAAAAATGGAGTGCACCATGGCTCATAAAGCATATTATATGTAGGATTGTAAGGAGGAAACTCAAGATTGATTGATTGATTTCATTTTAAAGATGTGGGGTACAATTCAGGGTTAGATTACACAAATGTTCATTATGCAGGTACCCTTGTTGATGAGGTGTGTCCCCCCCCTGGCAGTTTCCCTCAACTGCCAATCCATCCCCCTTCCACTGGCAGTTTCCCACTACTGCCAATCCCTTTCTTATAGTATTATGATAATTGTTCAAGGTCCGCTTATGAGTGAGAACATATGGTACTCTGTTCTTTGTTTCTGTGATAGATCACTGAGTATGATAGACTCTAAATCCATCCAATTTGCTGCAAGCTGATATGTTTGTCCTTCCTTATGGCTGCTTAATACTCCATTGTGTATATGTACCACATTTTAAAAAATCCAGTCCAGTTTCGATAGGCAGCACGGTTGGTTCCATCTTTTTGCTATTGTGAATAGTGCTGCAATAAACATGTGTGTTCAGGTATCTTTTCTGTAGAATGATTTGCGTTCCTCTGAGTATATTCCCAATAGGGGAATTGCTGGGTCATATGGAATGTCAATTTCCAGTTCTTTCAGAAATCGCCACACTGTTTTCAAAGAGGCTGCACTAGTTTGCATTCCCACCAGCTGTGTGGAAGCATTCTTTTTTCTCCACATCCTGACCAGCATCTGTTGTTGTTTTTTAGCGATGGCCATTCTTACTGGGGTTAGGTGGTATCTAAATGTGGTTTTGATTTGCATGTCTCTAATGATTACTGAGGCTGAGCACTTTTTCGTGTATCTGTTGGCTGCCTATACATCTTTTTGAGAAGTGTCTATTCATGTCTTTGGACCACTTTTAATAGGGGTGGGTGTTGGTTTTTTCCTTTTGACACATTTGAGTTCCTTGTAGTACAAGATGTTAGACCTTTGTCAGATATACAGTTGGCAAATATTTGGAAACCCAAGATTTAAACCCAGTTTATAAGCTCATGAATTATGCATCCTATCTTCATGAGATGCTATGACTCTGATGCAATGACTGCACAAATATGCAGCTTCTTAATTAAAATGAAGGAACTATTGCAAGACATTCAATATATAGTCCTAGGATTTTAAATAGAAGACTATACAATTAAGAAATTAGCTTTGAATAACCATCCTAAGCAAAGGGTTTTGTAACACAAATTTTTATTCACTTAACTCCTCCATTAGGTATGTAGTGAAATAGCATCTTCTGTTTGGTTTCAGTTGTAAGCACAATGAGAAAAAATCATGGGAATAAATAATATTGGAGCTACGATACTGCTTCTGAAGTTAAATCCTAAAGTAAGAAGAGGCAGTTTTCTATGACGAGTTATCATGTGGCCCTCATGGGGATTTGGATACCATGGTTAGAAGAAACAGAAAGTGTAAATTTTCTGGTTTGCACTTCTTTCTCTCTCTCTCTGTCTGTCTCTCTCTCTTCTTCTAATCTATTTATTGAAACTATCTGCCTATTATCTATCTAAGTGATATTCTATCATAATTCTAAAATATAATTATTGGAAAAGGTCCACAGTTTCACAGCTTGGAACCATAAAGTATGGATTTAAAAAGTCTTATAATGGCAACTTTCCAATAATGGGAGATAAATTCATGTTTTTAGTTGGTGAACACCCCCACGGGACCTCCCACACAAAGATAAATAAAAACCATTTTTGTAAAGTTCATTCAGAATTGGTAAATTTTTAAGAAAAATATTTGACAACTCAAGTAAAATAGTTTTAGGATTGAAATCTCCCCCCACCCCCCAAAACATAATATATTTAATCTTAACATTCTCAAAGTATCATTTTATAGGGGAATATCACAGCATGTTGCTAAAGTTACACAGTTTAATTCATTGACTCTAATGAGCACTTGAAGGGATTTAGAGGAAATAAACAAAAGATACAAAGATCGATAACTTACACATCTACATACAACTAACTACATACATACATACCACATGACTTGAATGTAAAAAATAGGTTAAGAACACAGAAACCGTCTAAATTCAGTAGAAAAAAACCCCTATTTTCATTATTTTAGAAACAGTGGTTTAAGTTGATATTTTTAGAGAGCAGCTTGACTGATTTCCAGTTTGGGCAAAACCCTTTCATTTGAAAAATTTATATTCCTTGGAATACTAATTGTCTTCTCAAGTTAATACTTTTAAGAATACAGTGTGTAATGTAAAATTATCCTCAATTTATTTGGATCCAAACTTGATAAAATTGTAGAAAAGTAATATGTCTGAAAACAATTAATCTCACGATTGCACCTTTGCACACTGGTGCTAATTTCTAGATTTGTGCTTTTTTGCTCTATTGCATATTTTCAAAGTAGTAGTCTCAGATTCCACACACCCCTATTTATAAAGAACAAATTTTCCTAATCACTTTAAAATACCATTAAACTGCTAACTTATATTATCTCTCCCTGAAAAAGACATTGTCACTCCCTTGATTTCAGCATTGGATGCTTCATAGAGAAAGGAAGAATAATGTGAAATCTCATATAAAACTTATTACTTATATGAAGATGGAGATGGGATAGGCGACACACACAGAACGTTGTCTGCTACCAGCAGAATTCATTGACAACTAGCAGGTAGCTGCTTCTTATACAGTATAAATTAAAATACTAAACTTTAATTTCTTTTTCTCAGGGTCTGATATTTTGACATTTTGACAAACGGCATAAGGAATAATATAATTTGTTCAAACTTAATATTTCAAGGTGCTCAGGGTTATTTTGTGATGGCTTTATCTTGTATTTTATTTAGTTTTGTGTGTATTCCTTCAAGAAAAATGTTTCAAGTGGAAATGAAGCAATAATGCTTAGTAAAATTAATTATAGTCTTTGAGATAAGTTAGCATGTATTAAGAAACTGTTGCATATGACTCTTGAAATAGTATGCCAGAACTATTAAATTGCATATTTTGTATTTACTTAATATATTTACATCAGAATTTGCTTGAACACAAATTATTATTTACCTATCAGAGGTTAATTAAGTCTTTAAATATAATTGGTAAAAAGGGAGTCAAAAATCTAGGCATCAGTTATTCTGAAAATGAACAACTGATAAGAGAATATATCTTATCTTTCTATGGTATCTCAACCATAGAAAAATGAATGACACATTATACTAAGTCATCAATAAATGATTGAATGATATGGAGCTTGATAATATCACTATTATAAATAATGTACCCTTCTATGTAACTGACCTACATTTTACTCCCAGTGCAGACTGAATTAGCGGTCTGAAATCTTCAAAAGGTAGTTCTCCAAACAGAATGGGAAATCTTGGTGTGATGATAAAGGTTGAAATTATTCAGGAAAAAAAAACTATTTTATGTCTACAAAGCGTAGGAAACCCACCTAGAACAGATTTCCCTTGTCCAAAAGAGCTTTCTAAATGAAAACACAGAATCCCAGTTTTGAATTCAATTTCACCTCCAAATTCTTGAACTGTTAAGTTGATGGTTTACAATTTTTGTTTTATTTCCTGTATTAACCCCTTTGTCTTTGAAATGTGGTGCTGGGTTTGGTATCATCTCTGTTCATTCAACAATTTTTGACACAGGATATTACAGATGTGCTTTGAAAGTCTCCCTAAGGGTGCTCTGTAAACTCACATTGTCTTTGCAGATGGCTTTCTTATCTGTCTCCTTCCTCCACACACCATCAGATATTGATAAATTAATACCAACCTAGACTTTCAAAATTATAAGCTTACCTACAATGTTGCTATGGAAGGGTATATAAATGAGACGCCTAACAAATATTATTAACTCCAATACATACCAGAGAAAGATCTTTTCTTCTCCTTAGTAAATGGTGTCATTTAGATACATTTTTGGGCCTCATTTCAAAGAGCTCAGAGGAGACTCAGGCTGCAGGAGATGAGGAAAGCACAATAGACAACTCTGGGGACACATCTGTGCCTTGAATAATGACCTTACTGATTGAGAATGGCTACAGCAGAGGTGGAGATCAAGGTCCTATGCAAATGTGGGGCTCATCCCTCACTCAAAGGCATTAATTTGTTCTTCCTGTGTTGATGGGACCAGGAATTTTTGATATGTAGGTCAATCGATTTTTGAGTTCTTTTTTTGGAGTTGTATGTGATTACATATGTAAATTAAGAAAATTGCAATTTAAATCACTAGTGTGTTAAATTACTGCAATGCTTGATAAGGGTATATGTTTTATATAACATGAAACTACATTTAATACCTCAGAATTCAGGTTAAATGGATTTAAGTAAATTCTGTTATACATGTAAACACACATTTATTTTTTTTCTTTTCCCCTTAAAGTGTAAATATCAGTAAACTACACAATCATCTTATTAGGTTGGATTTTAAAACAACTCAAGCACATACTCTACAGACATCATATTAGCACAGCTGGTAATAGTAAACATACAAGATAACTTTGTTCTCTTATGCTAAGTGGTGGCATCTTACCTTTTAGATTTCTTTCATTTATGTCATTTTATAGTGGAAATTGAGTTGAAACCACCAGCTACTGTATTTGCATCATTTAAGACTTTAGTATTAATCAGTATCCTGGGTCCCAATATATTATTTAAAAGTTGTAATCGCATTTTCCAGGTTAATTTTTGCTTGCTTTTCCACTGAGAATCTTTCCATATATAATTTTTTCCTGTACTATTTTGATATCTCATTTACTAGCAGAATTATTCATTATATTAGAAGACAAAAAATGGGACAAGTCACATGCTCAGAAGTTAAAAATAACTTTGTCCGCATTATTTTAGAATAAATAATTGGTTCATTTGATTCAGTCAAACACCTAATTATTTTAATACCAGAAGTTTGTATGCCTCTGAACGTTAATTATTTGAGCTGGGAATGTGAACGATAAGGACAATGTTTATAACAAAGGACAACCATTTCAGCTATGCTAGCATTAGAAATTTCTAACTTTACGTCAGAGCTGCCAAGTACATATACAATTTATGTCCAAACTAATGTGACCTTAAGCTTTTAGCATCCTTATTTAAAAACATAAAAGAAACAAATTTTATTTTAGTGGCATACTTCACAATGTAATACAGCCTAAGTATGACGATTTCACCATGTAGTCAATATAAAAACAATCGAGACTTTTGCGTGATTTTTTGTACTAATTCTTTAAATTGATGTTAATCCAGTGTGCATTTTATGCTGACCACACATCTCTAGCCATAAAGTCCACTTGAAGAATTCAGAATCCTCCACTGGCCTCCTGGCTCCTGGGGTGGACAACCAGCCTCCACTTAGTTTTCTCCGACTGCACTTTCGTGGTGACATGATTTCATTTCCATTAAGCATAACAGTCAATTTCACTTATTCACTGAATTCATTTACCTGCAGTCTGATTCACAGGCACATATTTCTTGCCATATTCACTCTAAGCTCTGTGATGTGATGTAATATACTATGTGGTCTGAATGTAATGACTGCCTTATGCACACCAAACTGAGTGTGGATATAACACTACAAAGATGGTCTAAGATAAGTCAATAAATTTATAAATAAGCTTAAGAACTTTACCCCACAATTTTAAAATAAAAAATATGTTTAAAAAATAAAATAAATAACCTTAAGAAAGATATGTTACTATAACTTTTCCCGCACACTTTCTAAAAGGCTATAATAAGAGTTGTTTATCATATGTATTATAATTATTCTATGATAATTTCTTTCTAATGCCTTAGAACTTATTTTTTGGCAGACTTTAATTTATTTCCACAATTTAGCTTACCAAAATGTTTTCTACAGATTGAGTCATTTTCATCACAAAACATACATTTTGTTAAAGTATGTTGGAAAAACATTTTTAAAAGTTACTTATAATGCCAATATATTTATAAAACAATATTTTGATGTTTTTCTTTCAAAATTTTTCCTTTCTCATATGTATAATTGTTCTAGAAATAAGAATATCATTCTTATTTATCACCAGCATATACCTATGGCATGTTTAAATGGAAAACATTTCTATTTATTGGGAACTTAATGAGCTTTTTTTTTTTTTTTTTTTGAGGTAGAGTCTCACTCGGTTGCCCAAGCTGTAATGCCACTGCAGCCTTGACCTGCTGGGCTCAGGTGATCCTTCCATCTCAGTCTTCCAAGTAGCTGGAACTACAGGCGCATACTACCACACCCGGCTAATTTTTTTGATATATTGTAGAGACGAGGTCTCACCAAGTTGCATAACCTGGTCTCGAACCCCTGGTTCAGGCAATCCTCTCGCCTCGGCCTCCCAAAGTGCTGGAATTACAGGCCTGAGCCACTGTGCCTGGCCCTTTCTTATATAGCTTCATTTAAGTCTCAGTAGCATATTAGGTGTTTAAGAAATATCATGTACTGTTTTAGCTACAGAGCCCTTCTACCCGAAGCTGACAATTTCAGCCTCACTTGCAGACCAGACACATGTCTTCAGTTTACCTTCATTCAGAGTTCACTAGGTAATAAGAACAGAAGCTTATGAGGCTTGGAAGAATTATCTTCACAGCAAAGGCCCAGGATGTTTGCATATCTTGACCATCAAACGTACTCTAAATGCAGCACATAGAACAATAGATAATACTTGCAGACATGAGTTACAGAGCACCCTGTGGTTTCCAGGGTGAATGCAAGATGACATTGCTTTTGACTGAGAGGTGCCAGAATTGTGTGTGTGAGCCACTAAGATCAGATGCCATGCGACAGCCAGTTGTGTGCTGGGTCCTGTCTGCACCCTTCAGCTAGCATTGTTGGCTGCTGGTGCAGACAGACGAGATGCCCCCCCAGAAATCTGCCTGGCTGCCAGGAGCTGCCTTACCTGAGGACATGGCCCCTCCCAAGGGCAGTTCTCACCCAATGATAGTGATGGCAAGTTACAGAGGCCTGGTCCCCTTGTCTCACGTAGAGACAGCATGAGGGAGGGTCATAGCTCCACACAGGCGAAGGCCTTTTCAGCTACTTCAAAGTACACCTTCTTCCTCAGTCCAACTCCATTTCCCTCAATCTTGTACAGACATTGTTCTCCAGAGCAATATCTGTCTTGACAACTTTTCTGCACACAAACTCCATCTTGACGTCTGTTTCTCAGGGAACCTTAATAAGACAGTCATACAAAGTCACGTGATAATCTTCACACTGTGTAACAGACACACCCACCACGTCCCACCATTGAAATCTCCCTCATTACTGCAGTTTCTGTCTCTCACTATTTCCAGGAAACCCTACTTGCCAGCAGAGACAAAGAGATTCCTTCCTTCTCAGAGCCCTATCCTTGTTTAGGACTCCCTTATGTCACCTTTACACCATCTTATGTTCTAAGGAGTCTGTGCCCTGGCTCATGTCACCCAGGATTTGATGCAACTTAAAATAAAAATGTGTAATAGATAGAGGAACATTATAAATAGCACAAAAAATCAGTCAGGAAAATATAAATACCATCCAAAAGGCAAAGTAAGAATACATATCTTTCATTTTAAAAATTTTTTTATTTTAAAATTGTGAGATACAATTCAGGGTTAGATACACAAATATTCACTCTGCAGGTACCCTTGCTGATGAGATGTGTCCCCCCTCCCCAGGCAAATTCCCAATACTGCCAATCCCATTTCCCCGCCCCCCCATGTCCCCGCAGTTTCCCACTACTGTCAATCCTTTTCTTACAGTATTATGATAGTTGTTCAAGTTCCACTTATGAGTGGGAACATGTGATACTCAGTTGTTTCTGTGAAAGTTCACTCAGTATTATAGACTCTATGTCCATCCAGGTTGCTGCAAAGTTCATGATTTTGTTCTTTATAGCTGCGTAATATTCCACTGTGTATATGTACCGCATTTTTTTTTTACCCAGTCCTCTTTTGATGGGCAGCACAGTTGGTTCCATGTTCTTCCTATTGTGAACAACGCTTTGATAAACATACATGTGCAGCTATCTTTTTTTATAGTAATTTGTGTTCTTCCGGGTATATTCCCAGTAAGGAGATTGCAGGGTCATATGGAAGGTTGATTTTTAGAAGTTTTAGGAATCACCACACTGTGCTCCACAGAGGCTGTACTAGTTTACACTCCCACCGATAGTGTAGAAGTGTTCCCTTTTCATCACATCCTCTCCAGCATCTGTTATTTTTTGAGTTACTGATGATGGCCATCCTGATTGGAGTTTGGTGGTGTCTCAGTGTGGTTTTAATTTGCATTTCTTGGATGACTAGTGAGGCTGAGCATTTTTTCATATATCTGTTGGGTGCTCGTATATCTTCTTTTGAGAACTGTCTATTCATATCTTTTGCCCACTTTGTAATGGGGCTGTTTTTTTCTTTTCAGCACATTTGAGTTCCTTGTAGATTCTAGATGTTAGGCCTTTGTCAGACATAGAGTTGGCAAATATCTTTTCCCAGTCTGTGGGCTGTCTCCCTGCTCTCTTGATGGTTTCTTTGGCTTTGCAGAAGCTTGTCAGTTTGATGAGGTCCCACTTGTCTATCTTATCTCTTATGGCATGGGCGCTTGGGGTTTTGATCAGGAATTGGTTGCCAGTTCCAATTTCCATAAGAGTGTCTCCTGCATTTTCTAAGGTTGTTATAGTTTGAGGTTTTACATTTAGGTCTCTGATCCATTTGGAGTTCAGTCCCTTCCCAGCCCCTGACACCCTAGTGTGTGTGACGATGAAGTGATTGCCTCCAAGGGCATAACCCATGGGTGGCTTTAATGTCCTCTCATTCTTTCTCACCAAGACTGCTCAAATGTTCTCACGTCTTACCCACACACTGGCGTCACTTTCAGACCCTCTCTTAACCCACTGCCCCTTGCAACACACAGTTCCTGCACCTCCTGCAGCCTGACCCTGGGCTGGTGCGTTCTTACCTATTGTTTATACTTCACCTCCTCACTGCTGCCCTAGAGGAAACCGAGGACTGGCCCAGGATGCCTGGGATTCCTCAGACAAGGTACCTGATTTCTCTGAGCCTTGGTCTTCTTCTATTATGATGAGACAGTGATGCCTGCCTGGCCAGGGCTTTGCGAGGATTTGAGGTCAAGGATACTCGGCAGGTGCCCGATGCCCCGGAAGTAGGCAGACCATTAGGGGCAACTTTTACTTTTATTATCGTATTGTAAAGTGCTGTAGATTTTGGAGGGCCACCGTTATCACCAATTCTTTATGTCAACCCCAAACATTTATTAAGTGCCTACTCTGTGCCAGGCAATTGAGGCCCTGGGAAAATAGCAATAAACACTGTTCTAGGAAGTGTGCCTTGTCTCACCAGGATCCTCTGTTCTAGCAAGTGTGACAAGTGTGAAGAATAGGGATAAGCAGGGGAAGGGACAGAGGCAGGGGAGGGAGAGACGGGGAAGGTCTCCTTGAGAAGGCGCTATTTGAGCAGAGACCAATGCAGATGCTGGGGCAAGAGCATTCCAGAGAAAGGGAACAGCAAGGGAAAAGGCCCTGGGGCATGTCAGACAGACATGACACAGCAAGCAGACATTGTGGCAGGAGCAGAATGAGTGGAGGTAGGGGGGAAGGGAGTTCGGAGATGTCACAGGGCAGAGGATGCTGGACAGACAGCTGCAGCGTCCTGGCTTCACTTTAAGGAGGCAGACTCAGTAAGGACACCTGCCCTGGGCTGGATGGAGCAACTCTGGGAAGGAGCTCCCCTCAGCTGGCTCTCTCCCTTGCAGGTGTGATGATCAGAAAGTCAAGAAGCTCATGACTTACTTTGGCCACTTTGGCGGTGCTGACCATACTTGTGCCCTCGGAGAGCTGGTGACCCAGGTTGCCATGCTGGTGGAGCAGCTGGGGACCCCGGGCTGTAGTAGGAAGACCCTGGGGACACACAAGGAGGAGGTCAGCAGAACTCAGAGATCAAGGGCTAGACCAGTTATAGAGTGTCACAGATGGAAGGGTCCTGAGGATCACAAACCAGTCCTGTACCCTATTCACTGATGAGTATACCAAGGCTTAGAGAGATGTAACTTTTTTATTTAGATAATTTTTTTTTAAAGTCAGAATCTCACTCCGTCACCCAGGGTGGAGTGCAGTGGCACACTGCTCACGGCCACCGCAACCTCGACCAGCTGGGCTCAGGTGATCCTTCTCCCTCAGCCTTTCAAGTAGCTGGTATTACAAGAATGCACCACCACACCCAGTTAATTTTTTGATTTACTGTAGAGATGAGGTCTCGTCAAGTTGCCCAGGCTGGTCTCAAACCCATGGGCTCAGGCAATCCTCTCACTTCGGCCTCCCAAAGTGCTGAGATTACAGACTTGAGCCACCATGCCCGGCAGAATTTTTTTTTTAAGTTAGGATCTCACTCTGTTGCTCAGGTTGGAATGCAGTGGCATGCTTACAGCTCACCACAGCCTTGACCTCCTGGGCTCAGACGATCCTTCCACCTCAGCCTCCCAAGTAATTGGGTCTACAGGTCTATGCCACCACACCTGGCTAGTTTTTCTATGTTTTGTGAGACTAGGTCTTACTATGTTGCCCAGGCTGGTTTTGAACTCCTGGACTCAAGCAATTTTCTCACCTTGACTTCCCAATGAGCTGGGATTACATGCATGAGCCACTGTGCGTGGTGTGATTTAGATGTAATGAGAAAAATTTGGGTTAAAGGATCCTTGCAAGTTAAAGAATCGCATCTCAGATCAGGTTGAATGCAAGACAGAAATTTATTGGAACACGGAGCTGAGAATACAGGGGTGATATGAGCTTTGGACACAGGCAGGATTCAGGGTTTCAGGCCAGATTGTTTCTCCCCAAGCTGGCCTCACTTTCCCTGATTGCAGAGGGGCTCAGTCAGGATGACAGGGAAGCAGGACCATTAACAGCCCTAAGCTTCCACCAGCCTACCTGGGTAACACCAGAGAGAAAATGAATCTCACTCCTAGCACATTAAATCTACAGGAAAAACTCTGAATGGACCAACCTCATTCAGGGGCCTGTCTCTGGGGTAATCCGTGTGTGTGTGTGTGTGTGTGTGTGTGTGTGTGTGTGTGTGTGTGTGTGTGTCTGGGTTAATCCGTGTGTGTGGGGGGGGGGATTCAGTGATTGGCATCTCCACCAAAACCAGATGAAGTAGAGGAGGGGCAGTTTCCTAAAAGAAAGGGGGTGTCATCACAGGAAGAGGTTGGTAAGGAAGGGCTGGCATCCAACCAGCTGTCTCCACTGCAACAAGGCCACTCAGTGTTTCTTGTCCTATCTACCATACAGGAATGCTTCTGTTCCCCGGTAAACAAATATGTAATGCTATCAGCAGTAGACATTTCACTAAGCCCTCTTCCACTTTTTGTGGTCTTGATACAATAGTTTTATATTTAATTATCTGAAATTCATGCACACGTATGATCAGATGAAGTTCTACCACCTTCGATCATTTTTTGGATGCCAGCTAACATGTGTAATACATGAATGGCGTCCTGGGCACTGATGTGGTTTGTCTCATTTTATGCTCAGAGAGCCCAGTGAGGTAGGGAACAATTTGGGAGAGGCAGGAGGGTTGGACTCAGAGCCCATGCCTCAGCCATGCCAGTGTGCCCCGCCAAACCCAGGCAGGCACACTGCTCCATCCTCTGAGGCCAGCGGGTGAGTTGTTGGGGTTAGGAAGGAGCAAAGGGGCCTGTATAGGCTCCGGCTTCTTAGTACATGAACTCAAAGACCAAGACAGAAAAAAGCAGGTCCTGGAGCTTTGCAAAAAATTGGACGAAGACCAGGACCATGCAGACAATTTGTCGAGATGTGCAAAGGAAACAAAGATAAACGTCATTAAGTGCTAGGCCAGCGTGGTTGTTTCTAAACTTTCCAGTGAGAGAAGTTCTGCACCACCTCCAGGCTTCTGGATCCCATGCCTGGGGGTGGGGGCATCCCTTGGCTGTTCCCCAGAGCAGGTAGCAAAGGCCAGCCACCACAGTATGGTGACTGTGGTCTGGAGCCGTATGGCTTGGGTTTGAATCCTGGCTCTATTACCTCGGTGACCTTGGAAAAGTTATGTAACTTTTCTGTGCCTCAGTTTCTTCTGTAAAAATGGGCATAATAATAGTACTATGCTATGTGTATTAAATGGGTAATTTAATATTTGTGGTGAGCTCTCAACAAATATGAGCAATGGTCATCACTGTTTCTAACACTCTTCTGTGTTGTGTTGACTTTCCATGTTTAAAGTGGCTTTTATGTTACCACCACCACTCTGTTTTCCTTGAGGCCTTGATCTTGCCTGCCTGGGCAGCCCTCAGAAAAGCCACAGGCCTTGAGGCTGGGGGGATTGCCACATGGTAGCAGGCAGTGCTGTGAGCCATCTTGAAATAAACTGGCAGTCACAAACCCACCACCACTTATCCAAGTAACCTTCAAGCACATGGGGTCTGAGGAAGCTCGAGAATCAGCCAACCTTCCATTCCCACATGTAGTGGGTGGAAACACTGGGTCTTCCCTCCTCCTGCCCAAGCCCAGAGTGGACCCTGGGCACCCAGAACCCGACTTTCCACTGCTTCTCATTCAGTCCATTGGTGCCTAGGGAAGTGACTGCCTCATGCCCAGCCAGGCTGCTTTAGAAGGCAGGTGATCACGTGACACTTTGCGACTGCCTGGCATCTTGGTGTCCTCTGGTAGGATTAGTGGTATCAGGGGCGCCCTGGCTAGGTGGCCTGTGACTCAGACTGGAGTCCCTCTCCTAGGGCTCTCCTTCCTGGGGGAAGGGGGGAATGGCCAGAAGGGTCCATTTCAGTCATGGCTTCTCATCAGGGGCCATGAGACACTCCTGATGTCTTGACTCCTGGAGCTGCCCCATTCCTGAACTCCTCTAGCTGCTGGTCCATTCTGGGAAGCGCCCACTAGCCTGCCAGGAAGTTCTCTCTTTTTAAGCAAGCCAGACTGGTTTCTGTTGCTCACTACCAAAACAATTAAAAAAAGAAGAAGAAGAAACTAGAAGGATAGAGAAGGGAGATTGGAGCCTTAGACTAGGAATCCAAATATGAGGCTCTTACGTCAGTCCAACTCATTGTGCAGCTTCGGCCAGGCCCTTGGCTTCTCTGGGTCTCCGTGCCAGCCTCGAGGAGATCCAGTGGCTTGTGTGCTAAGCCACCTCGCAGGCTGGGGGAGGCCAGGGAGGCAGTCCATTGGGCCTTGCCAGGGAGGGTGCCGGGAGTCCAGGGAGAGGGCAGCAGGGGTAGCTGAGCCTCCTTCTCCCCCAGGCAGAGGTCAGCAGGAGGAGGACGAGAGCCATCACCTGAGGTCGGAGCTGCAGGTGGTGGAGACCGAGAGGGTGCGGCTGTCCCTGCTGGAGGAGGAGCTGGCGGCTATGCGGTAGCTTCTGCACAGGTGTCGGGACCTGGTGGGCTCATGGGAGCTGACGTCCCTGGGGCAGGAAAGAAGTTCTCAGGAGGGCACCCCTTACTCGTGCTGGGTGCCAGGCTCTGGGCGCTTCTCACAGTATGCAGTGTGACCCCATTTTACAGTCACAGAAACGGAGGCGCAGAGAAGCCAGCTTAAAAAGTGGGGGAACTGTCCAGGCTCGGTGGCAGGCAGAAGGATCGCCAGAGCCCAGCAGGTCGATGCTGGCTGGGGTGGCTGTGAGCATGCCCCTGCATTCCAGCCTGGGCGACGGTGTGAGACTTCGACTCAAGAAAAAAAAAAACTGGGGGAGCTCCCCAGGTCACATTATGAAGCTCATGTAATTGTGATCTCAAAACCAAAAGAGGGTAAATGCAGGAAAGGGAAATTGTAAATGTCACATTTTATTTTATTATTTATTTTTTGAGTTGGAATCTCACTCCATCGCCCAGGCTGGAGTGCAGTGGCACACTCACTGCCACCCCAGCATCAACCTGTTGGGCTCCTGTGACGCTTCCAACTCAGCCTTCCAAGTAGCCAGAACCACAGGTGCTACCACACCTGGCTAATTTTTTATTTTATTGTAGAGGCGAGGTCTCGCCAGGTTGCCCGGGTTGGTCTTGAACCCTCAGGATCAGGCAATCCACTTGCCTCGTCCTCCCAAAGTGCTGGAATTTCAGGCTGAGCCATTGAGCCCGGCCTTATTTTTATTTTTGAGTTGGAGTCTTATTCCGTCACCCAGGCACATTGACGGCCACTGCAGTCTTGACCTTCTGGGCTCAGGTGATCCTTCCACATCAGCCTTCCAAGTAGCTGGAACTACAGGCATGTGCCATCACACTTGACTAATTTTTCTTGATTTATTGTAGAGATGAGGTCTCACCAAGTTGCCCAGGCTGGTCCTGAACCCGTGGGTTGAGGCAATTCTCTCACCTTGGCTGCCCAAAGTGCTGGGATTATAGGCATGAGCCACTGTACCCAGCTAATGTCACATTTTAAACATGGTTGTGGCCTGGTCACAGTGGCTCACACCTGTAATCGCAACACTCTGAGAGGCCAAGGAAGGAGGATTGCTTGAGCCCAGGAGTTTGAGACCAGCCTGGGCAACATGGCAAGCTCTCATCACTTAAAAAAAAAAAATAGCCAGGAATGGTGGCACATGCCTGTAGTCTCAGCTACTTGGGAGGCTGAGGCAGGGAATAATTTGAGCCCAGGAGGTTGAGACTGTGGTGAGCCATGATTGTGCCACTGCACTCTAGCCTGAGTGGCAGAGTGAGGCTCTGACAAAAAAAGAAAAAAAAAGGGCCAGGCACAGTGGCTCACACCTGTAATCCCAGCACTTTAGGGGGCAAAGGCAAGAGGACTGCCTGGGCCCTGGGGTTCAAGAACAGCCTGGGCACCTATTTATTTATTGAGTTGGAGTCTCACTCTGTAGCCCAGACTGGAGTGCAGTGGCTGCTCCCGCCACCGCAGCCTCGACCTGCTGGGCTCCAGCGATCCTTCCACCTCAGCCTTCCAAGTAGCCGGAATTACAGGCATGCGCTACCATGCCTGGCTGATTTTTTGATTTATTGTAGAGATGAGGTTTCGCTGCCCAGTCGGGTCTCGAACCCGCCGGCTCAGGCAATCCACTCACCTCAGCCTCCCAAAGGCGCAGGATTACAGGTTGAGCCACTGAGCCCAGCTAGTGCTTCTTAATTTAGTGTCACCTTCAGTTAAAACTTTTATTGTGCTAGGAGAGCACCTCAGTGACTTGTGCTCACATTTATCTGATTCCTTTGTCACTTTGTCTGTCATTTTCCTTGACTTCA
>JAPVLO010004358.1:0-16324 GCA_027257055.1 Cephalopachus bancanus | reverse complement strand
TTCAAGGATTTAACTCTGTGGCCAACTAACGAATTGCACCAAAAAGTTTGTGTGCTGCATTGAGATTTTATAGGAGTGGATAAATCAACTCTTTAATATTTGTAATAGTTGAGAAGAGAAAACATGTAAAATTGAATTTGGTGAAGTAAATCTAATATTGAAAAGTCATTCTCTTAACGTGAGGAAAACACAAGAATACACTGGCATGTGGGTCACCCATGGAGAGTGATTTCTGGCTGGCCATTGCAAAGAGCAGGAGAAAAGTTTCCCTGGTTGCCCTGGATTGTCACCTTACATAGCATGAGATATGCCCACACTAGGTCCCCTTTACCCAAATACCAACAGCCAAGGGCACAACTGAAGATTCCTTGTATGAAAATACGGAGTCAAAGCATCAAGTGTATGCTCAGAGACTTCTCTTGTATCCCCACCCAATTAACATGAGAATGCCTCACCTTGATCCTCCTGAGAAGGGCAGGAATGCATGGCTATGTCGGTCAGAACCTGGTGCAAAGCGGGAAGGGTCAAACACCTGCAGACAGAGCACAAGGGCCGGGACAGGTAGGGGTCATGCCTCTGCTTCCAACCCATGAGGGGACAGGGTACCCAGAGGTAGGAGCAGGAAAGTGTGTTAGAAAATGTGCCCTCCTTCCAGGGCTTTCATACCTCTGGGTTTGGCCACACCTTCGGGTTGTGGTGGAGGCCATACATGGAAAGTATCACTATGATACCTGTGGGGTGGGCAGGAGACAGAGAGAAGCATGATGATATCCATGGAGGGAACTGGTCCCTCATCCAGCCAGGGGCAGGTACATACAGAAAAAGCCAGAGTGCCACAAATGATCACTTTGAGCAGGATGATCCTACCACTATGCAAGTCAAGCAGGCTTGCCAAGCACCTGAGCTCAGATGATGAACAGAAAAGTTTAAATCTCAAATGAAAAGCAATAAAAAATCAGAGCATTATTGTTTGAGATAAGCCCAGTGAAAATGCACAGTCATCAAATGCTCTCCATGAGCCATTGATGAATGTCCATGAACTCTTTTGATACTCATGGAAATGCTCCCAGGAAGAACTTTTTTTGTTCCCTTTTTTCAGATGAGATACATGAGTAACATAGAGGCTTATCGCCTTGACCATAATCACTCAGCTAGGATGTGACAGGTCTGGAACCAGACCTAGTGAGGGTAGATCCTTGGTGGCCTCAAGCACTAGGTTCTCAGATCAGGGCATCAGCAGCTCTCTACCACCAACCTGAAGTCTTCTCAGGGATTGGACAACATGTGATCCATAATGCTGGATTCTTGACCTCCCTCATTTGCTTTGACCCCTTCAGAAAACAATCACATCGCTCTCTGTCCCTATCTGATTTTCTCTCCAGCACTCTACATCTCAGAAAATAGAAGTTTAGGATTCTATGACCAAGGCCAAACCCAAAGGTTAACTTTATTTATTGAAATTTTAGTGGATTCAAGCTCTGGGCCAGGCATTTTAAATTCTTCATCCTAAATGCAAAGAACATTTTAATTATTTAATGTGAAAAAGGAGGCCCAGGAAGGCCAGAACTGCTGAAGCACAGTTTGATGTCTAACCCATCACATGTCCCTGTGGAGTGCTTAGGTGAGTGAGTGTGGGAAGTTCCTACCTTTGGGCAAGGAGCGTCCATCAGGGAAGGTGACGGGTTTTGCTCAGTTCCCTGCTAATTGCTGGTACTGGTGGATAGATTCTCAATGCCTCCTTGATGCACATGGTGGTGTGGGGCATCTGGTCCAGGTGCTCCCTATATCAAAGCCCATCCTGAAGAGTGGTCAGAGTCTGGGGAGAGCAGGGGTTTCCCCCACAGAGAGGGCAGGGCTCTCCCATCTCTTGAATACTCACTTACCAGGTGATGGAGGCTCCATCCCCCAAGAGGCTCTGGACCTCCTCCCAGCACCTCTGCTGATGCTTGGGGTTCACGGCAAGAGTATAGAGGATCCAGGAGATGCCGCTGGCTGTGATGTCGTGACCCTCGAACATGAATGTGTCCACCTCAGCACGGAGGTCCTTGTCTGACAAGCTGCTCCCATTCTCCATCTGGAGGAGGCCACAGCAAGAGTGCAATGTTTGTCTCCTGCTCTGTGCCTCTGGGGTGAGCTCAGGCCTCTCCTACATGCACTCACTTTGGCCAAGAGGAGGACGTCCAGGAAATTCAGGTGCCTCTTTTTCTTGAGGTTCTCCAGCTCACCCTCCTCCTGCAGGTGAGCCTTCCTCTGCTGGATCACTCGGTCTGTCCCAGAACAGTGGTTACCAGGCAGAGCTGAGAGCGCAGCAACCCCCAGGAGACCCAGCTTCACACCTGACCCCATCTGGGTGCCCAAAAGAGCTCAGCAGGAATGAGATTTGGGTGCTTGTGTCAGGAGAGAGAGCTCTAGCATCATGTGAGACAGATCAAGCCTCCCCTCAGTGGCACAGTCAGTGGAGACTGGTCTCAAATACTGCTGATATGGGGTATTATTAAACCAACTCTATGTGGTGACACAGGTAAACCTCTGTATAGCACATGACCCCTCAGCTTCCAGCTCCTTCACCTGGGAAGTCTCCAGCCAGTTAGTCCCAGCTCCTGCAGGGGCACAATAGAGCCTGGCCTATTCTGCAGAGTCATGGCCTTCTCCTTTGACTTTGCCTGGTAAATGTAGGGAGACAAGAAGAGGAGAGAGATGGGCATGTACTGATGGGCGATCTGGCAGGCATGTTGAGCTCTGCGGCCTTCAGGTGTCAGATTGTAGATAGTGTCATTCTGGTAAAAGGCATTCTTAGCACGGGAAAAAATAGGTTGGTCAGATCTCTGATGGCTTTGATATAGGACTGTGATTTCCTGGGGGAGAAAATGGGGAAGAAACAAGGGAATAGTGGGCCACTGACCTGGAGGCAGAGTGGGGCCTGAGTGGAGACGGCCTCCAAGAGTGGGTAAGCAGTACTGAGGCAACTGTCTCTTTTGTTTTAAAGAACATACAGGGTCTAAGTGTGCCAGGGGTCTGTGATCTGTGCCTGAGTCATGTTTTCTGGGTTCTACCTGTGCTAGGAATCGAGAATCCATGCTGAGTCATGGTTTCTGGGGTCTACTTGTACTAACGATCATGAATTTGTGCCCGAGACATGGTTTATGGGATCTACCTGTGATAGGGATCAGGGACCAGTGCCTGAGTCATGGCTTCTCAGTTCTACCTGTGCTAGGGATCAGGGTTTTGTGCTTGAGTCATGGTTTCCAGGGACTACTTGAGCTATGGATTAGGGACCTGTGCCTGAGTTATGGTTTGGTGTGGTCTGGAATGAGAATTGGTCAGGGGCTTAATCTTGCTTCATGTAGAGTGAGCCTCTAGGCTGGACCACCTTCCTCTCAAGTACGTCCACCCCAGTTGGTAAGGGCAAGGAAGCTGCAGCTCAGGGGGCAAAACTGACCTGTCCACCTGGATACTGCCCTTGTGTACTGAACGGTACACGCAAAACCCTCATAGATCTGTGTCCTGATATTGTAAAACATGAGGTCTGCCAAGTTTCCCATTTGTCCTGTGGTGGAGGGGGGCCTTGAACCATCTTAATTCCTCAGAATTTTGCTAATAATACTTGGCTGTTTTTTGTATCTCTAGATATCTTAATTGAGATTCCTCACTTTTTAGATCAGGTATATTGTAGAAATTGGGATGTGAAGTCTATGTGTTTAAACTGGTGCCTGTTTCTCACAAACTGTTAACATAACATTAAACATAGTTCCTCACCATAGCCTGCATTGGGGTTTAAATTCTGAGATTCAGTTATGACCTATTTTTAGCAAGAAACTTTTGTTCAGGAATAAATAATAGGGAACTCTTCAGTGTTCTGACAGCTGATTTGGTTCCTAGGAACAGATAGGACCCTAACTTGTGGGGAGAAGTGTCAAGACAAATGAAAGTTTAAGGGGTGGCTATAGGTACTCTTAATGGAGGACACCAGGAGCTTCAAAATCTTTTCATTCATCAAAGCTTTGCTGAACTCAGTTGAGTGGAAGTCAGAATTCTGATGAGAGGAGAGCGTATGGCAGGTATGGCTTTGAGAATGTAGACTTGGTGTCCATTTTGTTCTGTGGGTGGCTGAAATCCATGCAAGAGTCTTTGGACCCAAGCCAGAGGCTGGTTGAGTGACATCTTGACATATCCACTCTGGCACTGAAGCCGCAATTGCCCAGGCCACCCAGTGTGACTGACCACTTTTCCATCCTACTGTGCTAAGATTTTAAAGTCGGAGAAGAGGGGTTATGTATTCACCATGACTGTCTTTTCCTGTGATGCTGAGCAGAGTGTGGATCCAAGCTGATGCCTGGGTGCTCGCCTCCCTCATCCACCTTTGGAGGACCCTGTTTTTACAGTAATGGCCCGAGACTATTAACCTTGTGGCTGTGTGATGGCTGTCTGTGGGACACAGAGTTGAGAATGGAACTGGCTAGAGTGTGAGCTTATAGTGGGTATGTGATTGGGAGAGAAAGATGAACTCACCAGCATCACTCGGACGGAGTCTGCCATGAGCCCCACGTAGGATTTGAGGATGTCATAGTGGAAGGCTGGTGTCAGCATCTGCCGGTGCTGAAACCACGTCTGCCCATTTAACAGGAGCAAGCCATACCCTGGACCAGAGATTGGTGTGTGTAAGTGGAGAGGAGACAGGCTCAGAGGATGACTGGATAATTTTGGGGAACAGAGGTTGGTTCCTGGGTGGAGAAAACCCAGAATGCACAACATGGACAAAGTAGGAAAGGCAGGTTCACCTCAGGCATATGAATGTCCTAATTGGGCTGGTATATCCATGTGACATAAAGGCTGAAGAGGAGTTGGGGCAGGTCAAGTATTGACTTAAATAAACGTAAGGCTGATACTGTCTGGAGACAACTGAGAAATGAAGTGGAAGAAGCTGAGTCTCCTCTGAAAAACTCACATCTGCATTAGGAAGGCATGAGGGTTTTGTTAGAAGAAGGGAGAAGAGGTTTGATTCTGGGTTGGCATTATGGCAGTGGTGGCCCATCATTTGCTGTTCTCAAGGGATGGTTCTTGGCAAACCTAAGTGGAAAGTGGACCCCAATCCGATTTAGATATACGTACCAAGCCATGGAGCCAGCAATCTGTAGTTGCCATGAGACTTTGGGTCTGAAAGGTAAGGAAGAGCTTTATAGGGTTCTTGAAGCTATCCCACAAGGTAGCTCCAGGATACCTGTGGTTCAGACCATGGCCTGCCTTCTGTTCTTGGTATCTGTCAGTTCGTTGTTTGACATATGTCCCTTCCCTCTTTCTTCCCTGTTCTCTTCCATGTTTGTCCTTAAGTTTAATGTGTGCTCAGAGAGGCAGACTCTGTGCTTCATAGCGGAACACCCACAAAACTTGGAAGGTGAGGGGCCAGGAACACAGTCTTCCATGCCAGAAAGTGAGAGAACCTTAGGTTTTTCTACATTGGTGATGTCTTAATTTCCCCACAACTCAGGACATGTAGCAAATAAGGATTCCAAATGCAAGTCAAGGTGATCATGAAATTTGTTTTACATATATGTGATAATTTACATATTAGATCACCTCAATTTGCTTAAAGGAGCAAGAAGAAAAGAAAGGATTAGGAGATTGAGTCTCACACAATTGTTTTAAACGTTCAGTCCTCCGTAAATGTTTTTGACTGTAGCCTGAGATGTGAGATTGGTGAACGGTTGGCAGAGGGTTCAGATATTAATGTTTAAACAAAACTCTCCTTGGGAATTTTATAGGCGCAAGGATGTACTCAAGAGGGAAGAGGTGTTGCAGCCGCGGTACAGGTTTCAATCTCACCTGATCTACCCAGAATAACCTTCATGTAGTCAGGGTCACAGAGTAGAAGACGAGCTCTGGTCCCCCATAACCACTGAGGACAGGCACTGGGGAATTTCTCTACCCATTTCAGAATCTGTTGTAGCTCCTGGTCTTTTGCAGCTGTCAACAAGGGAAAGACATCAATAAAAACTTCCATTTAGTTCTATTCTCTGTACTGGGAATTCAGGGCTGCACAGCCACAGGGACCTGGTAGTTCTGGATTTACCACTTGAGGTTATGGATTTGGAATTGTTTCTGATGACCTAGGCTCTGATCCAGATCTTGCTGTCTCTCCAGGATTTGAACTAAGGCCGGATCTATTCCCTGTTGGGCTGTGCTATGACCCTCATTAAATACTGCAGAAACAAGTCAGGTATTGTCCGAAGTTTGTACAAAACCTTTGGGTCTCATAAGCA
Organism: Cephalopachus bancanus; assembly: GCA_027257055.1. NCBI lineage: Eukaryota > Metazoa > Chordata > Mammalia > Primates > Tarsiidae > Cephalopachus > Cephalopachus bancanus. Next base: position 10,067 of record JAPVLO010004358.1, on the reverse strand, counting down.
CAACAATTTTCATGAACAACTCCCAAAACAACTTGTATCATTTGGTATGCAGATTTGTAAAATAATTTAGTCTACTAAGAGAGCCAAATGGATATGTTTAAAACTTTTAATTATGCAATAATTTTATATAACCATACTGGTTGTTATAGTTTCAATATTATCATAGCCTACATGTAAATGTTTACTTAGGTACAATAGGGCGTAGGGTGTATATGACTAAGTTACAAAATTAAATACAATATTGTGTGCATAAAGCATTCTATATGTTGGATATGTATATATTTATAAGACAAAGTCTAGTTATATGTATGTGAATTTAGTGCTGATCCATGATTTGGAGATTTGGGTTTCTTGTTTTCATTTCATTCATCAGTGAAAGAAATTTTCATGAGCTTCCTGCTGCCAGAGTCACCTTTTGGAACTCTTCAGTGTGGATCACAAAACCCTTAACTCTTTGGCTTCAACTTCTCCATTCTTGTCTCCTGACACCCTGGCAATTCCACCATGATCCACTTGTTTCATTACCTATGCCTCTGTCCCCACTTCCCTGTCCTCTTCACACCGGCTAATCCTGCTCTCTCTCAGCCCTTGCACTTGAGCTTCCCTCTACTGGAATGCCCTTCCACTTTGCCGCAGAGTAACCACCTCTGCTCAGCTTCAAGACTCAGCTTTATTTCATCGCGTCTGGCATCCTTACAAACATTGGGTTCTAGTGATATTCTACTTAGTCAACTCTCCTCTATTTCAACTGCTTCAGAGCAACTGTCTGCTGCTGGTATCCAGTCTCTGCCTCATCCTTCTGAAAACTATATTCACCAGCTCTTTGGTGGCAAGTAGGCCGCTTGCCCTACTGTGGGACGGGCACCTTCATTTACCACATGGGCTTCAAGTACACACTGTGAGTGAAGCATTGGTTTGGGCCCTGGATTAGGATACAGCTACGGATCCTTACCTGTTTGAAACTTTCAGTCTAGTTTGAGAGACAGAAAGTTTGGCATCTGTACAGTTAAGAGTAACTAATATTGCGATGGAAGAAAGCTCAAGCATCTGAAGAAATTTTGGGGGTGGTGTCAAACTTAGAACTGAACATTGAAAAGCTCTACCTGATTCTCTTGCTCATTGTCTAAGTAAGCATTCCTAAGGGGATATTGGATTACAAAGATTACAAAGAATCTGAGTTGGTCTCTTCTAATAGGAGCCAACAGTTGTGACACTGCAGAAAATTAATTTAATCACATTAACACTTCCCTGTCCTCTTGATAAGGGCAATCCATAGGAAAAAGAACTGCCTGTTCCAACTCTTGGGAGACACAGGAGATCCTGGAAGAGATGACCTGGGTCTGGGTCTTGGCAGAAGAGCATAGGAAGGACAAAGTATTCCAGGCAGAGGTATGGGGTGAAGAGTGGCCCAGAAGTTGGAATGCAGAAGCAGATAGGAGGGTTAATGGGTAACCTAGGGTAAAGGAGGACGTTGGGAAACAATAAAGGAGAGAAGTAATGGGGCCCATCTACTTAGGGCAGGGATGTTCCAGTCCCCCAATTTGGCTCTACTCTGTTGTTAATCACGGTGTGGGTGTTTCTCAGCAACGTGAAGCAATAGACCTCAACTTCTTGCAAGCTCCATGTCCCCTTACAACTCACAACTCGTTGGTGAGCCCCTCTCCATGTAGCTCCTTGCCTTGCTCTTCCCTCAAGCCCTAGTGCTGGCAGTGTAGAGCAGTTAGGGCTGTCCCTCCCCAGCATGGAACTGCTCCTTTCCTTCCTTCCTTGGTCTCTCCACACACCTGAGCTGACCATCCTGCAGTGCCAGGATCTTGCAGGGGCTGGGGCACAGGGAGGGGATGATATTTTCGGCCCCAAAGAACTCATGGTTCAGGTATGCAGGAGGAAAGCCTGGAGGTCAACAGACACTGTTCAGTGGTGCACCTCAGACATCAGAACCCCTCACTGTAGGACACAGTACTGGTTTTGGCCCACATGTGTGCCCATGACCTGTCCAGGGTTTCAGCCTGGAAATCACCTGTTCTGGAAATTTCCTCAGTCTCAGGCAAACCAAAGCAGTAACATACAACTAACCTCATCCACCCACTCGAGCAGTATAAACTGTCTTCCTGTGGCCTGGCACTTCCTGAGATTCCTGCCTATGGTGTTCCCAGACTGTAAACCTCACAGGCAGGTATTCTGTCAGATTGGCATCTGTGTTGCCAGGCAAGCTCTGTCTGGTCAGGCAGACAAAATGACTTTGAGCGACTAGGGCAGGGAAGTAAAGCCTGGTTCTTTGTGAACAGCCTTGGCTGCTGGGATTATATAGCCTGGAGAGAGGAGTCCCAGGAAGGACCATTCATTGCCTTCCCCATGAAGGGCTGCCAGGGAAGACTTCAGATCTGTATGAGGATGATGTGGGTGACAGAACTGAGGATCAGTAAGATGAGCTTCTTGCAAGGCAGTGAGCTTCCCATGACTGGAATGAGCTCAGACTGGAGAGGAATTCCGTCTAGGAGGTGACACGTTGGTCACACAAGGCTTTGTCTCATGCACTTGTTGACCAGGCTATCTGAGCCCCAATCCTCCCCGTCCTCCTGGTCCCTTGTGCAGCTCCTTCCTACCTCCTGGCTGTTCCCGAAGAGCCAGTGGACGGGAGTAGAGGGAAACTGCTGGAGAGCTTTGATCAACCACTGTCTGTACAGGTAAAGCTGGGCTGCCTTGATCAGGAGCAGAAGCAGGATGAGCAGGAAGGCTGCTTGGAGGAGCCCAGAAACGCCACCCAGGAGTTGTATGGGGCTCAGCACAGAGACACTCATGGTGCAGAGCTTTCTGGATTACTGACTGCCCTGACTGCCCTTGGTCATTGCTAAAGATTTTCACACCCACTTGTGCAGAGGGTGGAAGGGGGAGGGCAGAGCTTGGATCGCAGTATTTTCAGTTGCTAGACTATGGAGGATCCACCTAGGGAAAGAATGAGAGGAAAGCTTCATTGGCTGTTGATGGTAATGGCCATGCACTCACCCACGTTCCCCCACTATATTACTTAGGAATATTTAGTGAAAAGCTACTCTGTGTCAGGCAGTATGCTATGTGGTGGCCATAGCTGGAAGGAAAACAGACAGAAACCCCGACCTCAAGGACATCTCATTCTGCCTTACTATCTTGCAATAATGTTCATTCAGTACCAATTTTTTGTTACACAATCAGATAAAAATCTCAATGTGGTATGTACATTCAAATCCTAATATTAACCAAGTCTTGAAACATTACTTTAATGCTTACTGCTATACTAATTTTATTTATCATAACAACCTCTTTCAACTATATATTTTGTAAAGAAGAGTGGGAATTATGTCATTTCTGTTAACTGAGTGATGATATGGATAAACAGATGTCACAGCAGCCCTTTAAGCACTTTCATATCATTGCATTGGAGAGACTGGTTTTATAATATTAATAGCATTATTCCTTCTCCATTCAAATCAAATGCATGATGATTTCCAAACATTTTATACTTAATCTTTGTTATAACCCTTTCCCACAAGTAGGTCTACTTTAAGCTGCAACCAGAAAATCACTTCCATTTGCATTACACTCCTGCCTTCCTTTGCCCATAGAAGGTCCGACAGTAATTTCAGTCCTACTTCAGTCAGGTACTTTAATTATAGCAGGAGTATTTTTACTAATTTTCTTTCATTCTATAATAGAAAGGAATTATACAATTAAGACTTTTACCCTCTGTTTAGGGTACATTCTTTAGTGACTGCATTCTTTAGTGCAATCTGTGCTTTGACACAAAATGATATTTAGAAAATTGTTGCTTTGTCAACCTCAAGTCAGCAGCCTAACTAGTAGTAACTATGGAAATAAATGAACTCTACCTTTCATTTTTACATATCTCTACATGAGTATTCTTTAAAACTTTATTATTCTTATGCTCTGGATCCAGTTTTCATAATTCAAGTGGTGAGCAGTATATTTAAAAATAGGGCTTTTTAAAGCTTTGCCTTTTATTACATCTTCAATAAACATTGGAAGCCTTGCAGTAACAGATGTATCATTCCCAACCAACTTCTGGTCTTATTTTCCTGGATACAACTTCTGTTCTAAAGAAAAGACAACAGAAATAAAATAAATTTTTCAAAATCACCTTATATTAAATAGATTAAATAATATTAATCTAAATAATAAACACTAACTTTTCCCTAAATAGGGCTTGTTAAGGTGATTATGTAAAACTTAGATATTTGCAATCAGAGGTACAACTAGTAATTATGTAAAACTTAGATATTTGCAATCAGAGGTGCAACTCCTCTGCTTAACAATATGTTCATTATTAACAAACTATTATTAGTTATTTCTGTGTTATTAGGCACAGCATTATTAATATTAACTATGCAGAAAGTTGAAAGACATATAGCACTTTGAAAAATATCTAGTCTTATTGCCGACTATGGACTGCTACAATCAGTTAACTGCCTGTGCTGTAAAACTGTTTATTCAAGAATCATTATAAACATTAGTTTCCTCTATGTAAGTTTCTATCATTGCATCAGTTCAGTCTCTTACCTTAACATTAACAATATGAATTCCCTTGTCTCTGTCATCTTTATTAATTAATATAAACTTAGGGACATTGCTTATTTTTTTAGTATTAAGCCTAGCTATATAGGCCATGCTAAAATTTGAATGAGCTGAACTGAATAATAGGCAGAGGTTGGAAGAATTTTGAAGTGCATGATAGTAAAAGCCTAGAATGCCTTAAACACAATATTGGTAAATATATATGGACTTTAACATGCTTCTGGTGAGGGCTCAGGAAGAAGTGAGAAGCATGGAAGAAAATTCTTGTATTGGTTTAGAGAATACTCATATTAACATACCAGAATGTTAGTAGAAAAATTAACACTAAAGATACTTGTGATGAAAGCCAAGGAGGAAATGAGGAATATGTTATTGGAAACTGTAGAAAAGAAAGCCTTTTATATGTTTTTTTTCTTCCACAGCTCCAGAAATTTAGAGGAATTTTTATCCAAGGATGATTTATACCCAGAGCCCCACTCTTACCTAAGTTCAATTATTTAGAAGATTGAGATGTTTGCGTTGATGGTATTCAGATGAGATTTTGCACTTGAGTTGATGCTATGAAGAATTGAGGTTTTGGGAGATGTTAGGAAGGGGGGAAGGTATTTTGCACGTGGGATGGACACAAATCTTTGGGAAAGAGCGGGTAGATTGTGGAAGGCTGACTAGTGACCCAAAAGTTATCAGGTTCTAATTCTTAGAACTTGTATATGTCACCTTATTTGAAAAATGGTCTTTGAAGCTGTGATTATGTGAAGGATTTTGATATTGGGAAATTATTCTGGACTATCAAAGTGAACCCTAAATAAAATCATTTGTATCTTCACATAAAGGACATCGGGAAAGACTGAACACTTACATGGGTAAAAACCATGTGGACACAGAGCAGGAGATATGTTGGAAGATGTTGAATTTAAAGAATGAAGTGATATGGCTACATGCCAAGGATTGCCAGCAGCCACCAGAAGCCAGAAGAAGGAGGGAATGAATTTGCCCCGAAAGATTCCAGAGATAGTGTGATCCTACCAATACGTTGAATTTGGCCCAGTAATACTGATTTCAGACTTTGGCCTCCAGAACTCTGAGATAATAAATTTTAATTGTTTTAAGCCACAAGTTTCGTAATTTGTTACACTAGCCCTAGGCAACTAAAATAGGTGGGTTAATAATCCCTTCTCAGAATACCTGAAAGGTGCAGGAAGCCACCAGAGAGGCGGCTCCCAAAATGGTGCCGACACACCGGACAACAAAGGCCCTTGGTCTGGCTTCTGTGAGCACAATTCCCGGTGCCGCCAATTTCAAACCTCTCCGTGGGTGTCAATTTCAAACCTTCCCGCATCAATTTCAAACCTTCCCGCCTGTCAATTTCAAACTTCCCCTGCTGTCAATTTCAAACCTGCAAGCCTCCAATCAGTAGCCAGCTTTGTTATGCGTCCAATAGGACCATAACACGGCATTGGCCCCCCCTACTCCCATGCAGCTCCTCCAATAGGAGCATAGCATGGCCCCTTCCGGCCCCTGTCAGGCTGATAAATACAGCCTTCCCCCCGCAACTCTCTCTCTCTCTCCCCTTTTTTTTTTTTTTTTCCCCCCCCCCCCCCCGTCTGTTTCTCTCTCTCCGTCTCTCTCTGTCGTCCTCTCCCTCTCTGCAGCTCTCTCCTTGCCTCTCTCCCACTTCCTCTCTCTCTCAGTTTCTCTTTCACTCTCTCTCTCGCGGTTTCTCTTTCTCTCTCTTGGTCTCTCTTTCTCTCTCTCTCTTTCACTCTCTCCCTCTCTGCAGCTCTCTCCCGCCTCTCTCCCACTTCCTCTCTCTCTCTCCACAGACCCTTTCCCTTTTTCCTTGTAACCGCCACTTTAATAAATCTCTTGGTCCTGGCCGGGTGTGGAGTCATTACTGGCACCGAACTTCTTTCATTGGTGCTGTGACTCAGATGGGGTGCTCTCCCGCCCTGGTGCGGGTGTATTCCTGTAGGCGGGACCCCTGACCCAGGGCCAGTGGCCACTCCAGCCCTCCCAGACCTTCGCCACCGTTTTGAACGCCTGACCTGCATCCACCAGCAACCATTGGATAGGTGAGTTCCCCAGACCCGGAAGCCTGAAACTTGCCTGGGATCACCCTGGGGAACTGGCCGATGATGGTCCGGCAGCCTCTCTGGCCCCAGGGCAAGGGGGAACGCACCCACCTCGGCCTTCACGGCCACAGCGGACCGGAAAGCTTCCTTTTCTCCCTTTCTCTCATCAAGCCACAGTTAAAGGTTCTTTCCTCCTCCTTATCACTCTCACACCTTCCCACGGCCGCCGGGCTGCAGTGGGCCCCAGGGGTCTCACGTCTGCTAGCCCATAGCGGATCTTGCCTAACTCTCCCTGCCTAAGGAATCCCACGGCTGTCGGGTCACAGCGGACCCCAGGGGTCCCACGTCTGCTGGCCCACAGCTGATTTCGAAGGACTCCCATATCTGTTGGGAAACAGGGAGCCTTGGAGGCTCCATGTTTGTTGCCCCACAGTAAGCCCTATTCGACTGGCAGGAATCTCGAACCCGCTCCCACCCACTGCCCAGTCAAGTGCTTTCAGTCCGATCCAAAAATCCGCGCACTAGGTGCCTTGACCCCCCCTCGGTTCTCCAGGAGGACCCTGGTTGTGCCGAACCCCTGTGATGACAGGCTTTGCCACAACCACACTTTTTGGACAGCTGACTTTTCGGGGAACGCCCTGTTTAGTCTACCTGTTTGATCATGGGAGGCTTGTCATCCCTGCCAGCCGATTCCCCTCTTAAATGCCTTTTAAACAATCTCACCACACTTTCTCTTTCTCCTGATAAAAAACCCCAAATGCCTGATTCGTTTCTGCACCCAAGATTGGCCAACATACCCCTTAGACAACCAAAATCAGTGGCCCCCCAGGGGTCCCTCAATCCTGATATTATTCGGGACTTATATAATTTCTGTGAGCATTCAAAACGGTGGGTCGAGATTCCCTATGTTCAGTTCTTTTCCCTCCTCTGTGAACATCCCGCCTCTGCCTCAATTGCAGTCCCTCTAATCTTCACCCTCCACTCATGCTAGCATCTGTCACCTCTTCTACAACTTCTCCTTCTCCCCTGTTCTACACACACTTCAGCCTCCTCTCCAAAACTCTCCTCCCCCCACTGCAGACACTGTAAGTCCCAGCTCTGCTACCTCCTCCTCCATCTCAGATTTCGACCCTGCAGATGAGTCCCCCCCCACAGGCAGCCTCAACAGCCTCAGGCTCCCCCGCCCCCACCCTCCTCTACTCTGGCAGCTTGACCCCTATATCCTCCTCTTCCAATCGTTTCCCCAGTGTAGCCCTCCAGTAACCCTAACCGAGGCCGCACCGGTCGTCCTAGTAGTTTACTAATTTAATTTAAACTCTATAAAGGGACACGCTCTTTTGGCTATATATTTTATCTCCCAGTCAGCACTGGGTATTAGGCGCAAATTCCAAAATTTAAAAAGGGCCCACAAACTCCTCAATTAGAGCTATTGGACATGGCCTCTAAAATCTTTAACAACCAAAAGGAGGAAAGAATACAGGACCATCAACATAAGCAGGAAGACTTCAGCCTTTATCTACCACTTTAGCAGAAAAAGCCACCACTGATAATCTTCCACCCCAGATGATCAATAGCAGAAGGGGTACACAGCCCCCTTCCCAGGTTTATTTCTGATGCCGTCAAAATGGGCATATGGCCAAAGACTGTCAAGTCCTGCCCACCAGCAAAACCCTGTCCCAAATGCAAACAGCATGGACATTGGGCTCATGATTGCCTTGTTCGCCTAGCCGGAGGAGAGCTAATGGCCCAGAGACTTGCTGTAATTAAGGGACATCAGGCATCTTACACGATCTCAGAGGGGTATCTCTTGGGCTTGCTCCAGTCAGCTTGACTTGCCCCCAACTTGGTAGCCCCAATGTCTTCGGAACAAACTATTAAACCAACTGAGCCTAGGGTGGAAATATCAGTAGCTGGCAGGGTTATATCATGTGTTATTAATACGGGGGCTACATGCCTAGCTTTACTTAAATTTCCTGGTCCTCTCCTTCCTTCACCCCTTTTGATTGTGGGGGTATAGGGCATTATATCCAGGCCCCTCACTACGCCATTAGTTCCATGTGTTCTGAGAAATAAAATATTTCACACTCTCTCCTTATTATGCCAACGTGTCCAGCTCCATTATTAAAAGGGGACATTATAACAAAAATTAGAACTCGTTTTATTCTTTACCCTGAGCCATCACCACTGTGCTTTTTGGGTGCCTTTTGTATAGCTTTAAATTTCCCTAATAGTTTCACGTTGGATCCTATCTAAGCCCTTCCACTGCATATAAACTTATTGCTTTGGTTAAAACTCTAAGGTTAGGAAAAATGTAAGGAAAGTTGTTGGTGTAAGGTATGTTTTTAGTAAGAAAGGATAAAGAAAAGATAAATAATTGTATAGGAAGGAATATTGTATGGTACATTTTGTTCTATAATAGAATGGCTGGTTAAAGAAAATATAGAACAAAAATAGAAGGCTTAAGCATGTCAAAAAATGTATGAGCATGTCAGAAAATGGTATGAGCATGTCAAAAAATGGTATAAGTATGTCAAACATGGTAGGTGAAAGCTTGTGAAAAGAAGTAAAAGAAATTCTGTAAACACTCGAGGCTACAAAAAAGGTTTAATTAGCCCTCCCCTCCCCCCCACTGTCTTTGTTACAAAAGAGCGAGGTTTTTTCTTTTCAAAATCGTTGGACTATCATTTTGGCTAAATAAGTAACTTTTACAATAACTACTGTGATTTTGTGTTATACCATGCTTTTGAAAACTTTGCTACTCAAACTCTTCAAGTTCTTAATTTAGTCTCTAGTGTCCACCTGGACTTCACTCTCTAGCACATCAATTGTTATCAAAGTATATCAGCACTTAACTTTTCTTTTAGATATGCTCTCTTCCAGGTTTTCTGTCTACTTCCACAGTCTACTCCAAGACAGCTGGTTACTACCGCCCTTGGACCCACTGGAAGACTGGCCAGAACAAGTCGCTGTCCTACACTTACAAGGAACTTTCATGGACCTCTCACCTGCAGAAATCTACACCTTCAGTGCCTACCTTTGGGCCCTGCTCTGGCTGGTTCTGCACCCTTCCACCACCTTACCCCCACAACGCCCCCAACCAGCAGGAAGTAGCCAGAAAGAGTAACGACGTCCCTCCCCATAAAAAACAGAAAAGGTGGGAATGAAAGGTGCAGGAAGCGACCAGAGAGGCGGCTCCCGAAATGGTGCCGACACACCAGACAACAAAGGCCCTCGGTCCCGGCTTCTGTGAGCACAATTTCCGGTGCGCGCCAATTTCAAACCCCCGCGAAATCCGCATCAATTTCAAACCTTCCTGCGCGTGTCAATTTCAAACTTCCCCTGCACATCAATTTCAAACCTGCAAGCCTCCAATCAGTAGCCAGCTTTGTTATGCGTCCAATAGGACCATAACACGGCATTGGCCCC
>JAPVLO010004357.1:0-16206 GCA_027257055.1 Cephalopachus bancanus | reverse complement strand
CCCAATTTCCCCAAAACATTGACATAAGAACTTTGACCGTGACCACAGATACGAAATAATCCCGGACTTGCCGCTTCCGGGTCACTGCCCTGAGGAAGCCTGCGACATGCCAGGCGAAACGTCGGCCTCTCTGCCAACCACGCGGCGTCACCCGACAGCCAAGTCATATTAATGGGTAACCCCTTTCCTGAGTTTTGAGCGAAGTATTGTTTCGTAATTGACATAACATCTACATCCATGTATGAGGGATATTTAATTACCATTAAAGCTGCACATTGTTGATTAAAAGAGGGGTAAAAAGGGGGTTAACATAGCCATAACTCTGCTAGGCACCCTAAACGAACGTGCTGGTATTTTCTGCCACTTTCGTGGAAAAAGGAATGAATATCAAGTACGGAATTCTATTGTGCGTGTTCTTTGGGGGAGCATTTCGCGAAGGTCGTGCTTTGCGTTACAAAGACGACGGTGCACCGGATGAAATGCCTCCCCTCGCAGCTTGTTTTCAGAAAAAATCTGGAAAAGGCGCTTTGCAAAATTAAAAACATTGCAGAGTGCGAAGAAAAAGGGGCCTGGCTTTAATAAACATTTGTTTGTAATTAAGACTTGCGTGCGGGTCGCTAGAATATTCCATTAGGCGGAGTCGCACCGCGTTCTCACAATGCCACTCTACAACCTACATTGCATTCTGGGAGACTCTGTCGGGTTTTTATCACGTCTAATTTTCCCGGTATATCAGATCTTTATTTTCGCTCTTGACTTACTGGCTGCGGTGCGTACTTGACTTTGACTTCATCACTACGTACGTCGGCTAGTGCTTTTGGCTTCTTTTTTGGTGGATTCTTAGTTGGATAATTTTGATAATTTTTGCATTTTTTTCGAAATTAGTTTTTATTGCATGGTTGGGTATGGGCAAGAAATATTGATTTGAAATACTGATTTAACTGTTGAACTGGTGGCTGTTTTTAAACCTTAATTGGTCAATTTATTTTCCTTATTTACTTATTATTCTTCACTTTGTACGTATACCCCAAAAAGGATTTGTACTGTTACGAGATGCTGCTCTTCTCTTTAAATATGTTTTAAATTTCTCTTCTCTGCAAGTCTGTTCTTTATTTTTTATGAAACCTATTTTCTCATCGCACCACTTATTTTTATAAAGTATCAAAAAATTGTAATATTACTACACTCAGATGACATATTCTTCAATTAAATTTTGTTCACGAGTCCAAAGATATCAATAGTTTAAAAATTGTATTAATGACCTTGGAAATGCTAATTATTTAGAAAAAATCAAAACTCAATTACATTTGGAAACATTTTATTATATTTTCAATGATTCGTCAATGTAAATTTCTTGACCTCTTCAGACATTTCATATTATTCATTGAATTATTATTTGTTTTATATTCTAGCTCTGAAGACGCCAATCAATTATTTTGAAGAAATGTTGACAAATGGTAAAATAACGCAAGATACAGCTAAAAGTAAAATTTGCTAATAATTGGCCAACGTCTTTATTTCATGTTAAATTTTTTTTATGCACTCTGTAAATGAAGAGGACTGGGACATAATGGTGGAGTAACAAATTGCTGAAAGAGTACGCGAGAAGAAAGACTCCTATAAAAAGTGGTTGACGACCTGTGATCAGGTCAAAAAGGAGATTATAAAAAACTAAAAATGACCTGTGGGACCTAAGAGTCAAGAAATTAGTAACACCATTAGAAGATCAGATCGCGGGAGTCGTGGAAACTGTTGAAAACAGTTGAGAACAAATGAAATGATATATGGACATTTGCAACGTATAAGCCTAGACAGAAGGGTAAAGTGCGTATTATGAACTTCTGCAAGAACACCGGGTAGAATACCATGCTTTATATCAGCTGAAAGATACAACTGACGATCATGTAGAATATATATCGCCAATAGAAGTTGAGTGGTGAAAAGTTTAAAAAGTGGTACATCTCCCGAACCTGGTGGGATAAATATAGAACTAGGACCTGTAGCATAAAATCGCTCCATCGGTATGTTCGAACAGCTTTCGGAATTATTTCAAGCTGTCTCCCCAGTATATTTAATGGTGCTTCTTTCTCGCAATAGTATAAATGTTATCATTGCGTACGACGCGACGTGACGCCCATATGTCTTTCATTAAATTCAAAGATAAATTTCGCAAAAACTAGTAACTTTTACAAAACATTGTACATGACTTTTTTAAAGAGCTAATTTCATACAACAGACTTCGTCTGAGGCAAAAATCTCTGTCTTAATTTTTTAAGATTTGAATTTATTTTCAATTTTCGAAAAAAACAACCTCTAACCGAAAATGGGGATATCACCATGGTTTTTTACTGACCCTTATTACATAAGTGCCGAAAAATTAATTTAATTTAAAATTAATTTAAAAAATTTGGAGCAATCTTTGAGAAAAAATGCGTAAATTCAAGCGCAAATTACGCAAAAACTACTAATTGTTTCAAAAAAGTGTACATCTGAGGCAAAAAATCTCTATCTCCAATTTTGCAATTTTCGAAAAAGTCGACATTTCAATGAAAATGAGACCACCATTTTCTTTTACGTCAACAAAATTGAATCAAAAAATTTGGAGCAATTTTTTTAAAAAAATTTAAATGTCCGATGGGCGTCGTGTAATGTACCCCCAAAAATAAAATATCGGTTTCAATTTTCAGGGGCCGCGACATTAGTCAGAAACGATTACGGAAAACAATTTTTGGAGAAAATCGATAGAACGGATGAGGCGCTAGCGTTGACCACAGACGGACAGACAAACGGACGTTTAGCCGTCATTCGATTTTTCGGTATCAAGACATTCAACAACAGGATTTATCCATTTTTTTGTTACCAGAGACCGGCAATAAGAGTTTTTGGTGAAAATTCGCCGTTTTCTTTAAGAAGTACCTTAAGGCGAGATAGTAAAAGGAGATAAGGAGGAATGCTCAATTTACTGTGGATAACCGTTTTCTGTGTAAAATATATGGTAAATTATTAGAAACAAAATGAAATTAACGAAATGGAAGAACAAAGTGACCTTTGAGCACGTAATCCTCCAGTCTCCAAAGTCATGCCCGTCACGATTGGTGTTTCTTCGTTTAGACGCTCAATTTATTCACATTCTTAAAATTCCTAAGTCTTTCTGTATTCTCTCTCGTGCATAATATTTTTCTCTTCAGCATTCTACCTCTTTCCTTCTACTTTAGTCTTGCGTCCTGTACATTCTTCCTCCTTCCTTTCCACTTTCGTCTGCGTCCTGTATATTCTTCCTCCTCTTCTCAATTTCATTTTCTTTGATACATCACCACTAAGTAACTTTATTTAATTTTTTGACAGTCATATTGTTCTTTAAAGTGACCTCTTTCTCATTTTATTTTCTTCAACAAGACGGCATCAATTACTTCTGCTTCTATTCTTCCTTATCCAACCTTACATACCGCCCTCATTTCGGATTCATTCTATCCACTTATTACGTCCCATTTTCACTCGCATTTCAATTTTCCCACACAATAGACTCGTATGTTCTTTCTCCTATGCTTGCCTTCCTTCTCCCAGATTTCCTGCTCATATTCCTTCCGAATCTTCTCCCTCCGGTTGAGATGGCTTATGGCATCGAGTGATGGCACTGCAGTGTCTCTGACCGGAGGTCCTAGAGTTCAAATCCCGACGGTGGCAGTATATTCTATTCTATCCCCAACCCCTTACTTACATACGCATGCACTACACTACTAAACACGCCGGAAGGCCAGTGGGAGTTTAGATCCCGACTGGGGATGAGCGCCATTGGTGGAAGATACCAGGATCAGAAAACTCTTCAAGCTGATGTGTAGGTTTGCGTTGGATCTCACCGTTCATCCCTTCCATGATAACAAACTTGCACCACATTTTCTGGACTAATGATGAAATCAATTGCCGCGCCTGGAAACACGAAATAATCAATCAATTAATCTTCCTCTCTCTCCCCGTCGTCCTCCTCCTACTCCGGTTTTCTTCCCCTTCTCTTAGCCGTCCGTATCTTCCCCCTCCCTGCAGGCTGTGCTTCCGCTCCAGCTGGCTTGCGCGTGTGCGGTCCGTCGCCTTCATTCAATTGCGTAGCGGGGCCGCTCCGCAAACTTCAGATCGTCCTGTCTCTCCCATCCTTCCCTTCCACCTCCCCCTCTTCCCTCTTCTTCTCGCGCGAGTTAAAATGTGCGGGCTGCGCGCTCCACCATGGTCGGAAATCGGAGAGACACTGAATGTCAGGAACGGCGGTGATTAGGAAAATAAATGGTTTAGAGCTATTTTGTGTTCCCATATTTGCTCGCATGGGGTCTAGTAGACCCATAGAGATTTAACAACTCAATATATCGTGAAGTTACCACCAGATATGTCAGAGAGCGATAGGTCATGTATGTATACCCTCTTTTCGTTCGGCGGGCGACGCGTGGGATTATCAGAACCGGCACGCCTAATGGTTTCTCATACTTTTTGCAGAAAGACTTGGGACCATTACGTTTTGTACCCTTCTTAGCTTGCATACGTGCTTCCTACGTTCTTATGTATTAGATTACCATAGTATACTCGCCTTATTATTGTATTCTCAATATGAGTAAAAGCTTTGATCTGTAAATTACAGATGAAGCAGGAAAGTTCCAGAACTTATTTTATAAGACGTTGTTGGAGATCAATATTTTGAAGAAAATTCCGACAGCGAGTCGGAAGATAATGTTAAAGAAATGTCTATAAATTTAGATTTGGGCGAGAGTAGGCCAAGAGGGTTTAGAACAACATCGTTATGACATTGCAGAGTGCACATTTTTGCACAGGTATTGTCCAGTAGAGCACCAAATGTATGGCACCAGCCAACCACCTGCGCTGCCACGTCAGCCATCCTTCTTCGAAAAGCATAGAAAACGCTTCACCTTCGCCTTAAAAAGGTTCTTGTTTCGTTTCCATGCTTCAATATACCAAGCATTTACAACAATTCTGCCCTTTAGCCAGCATATTGCCGAGTGGAAATACTTAGAAATGCCTCAATATGCTATTTCGTACCCCACTACAACCCACGTTCAGTTCTCTTCTTGACTCTCCAAGACCTAATAGAGCCTTTGTGCCCCCTCCCTTCGTCTCATGATATCGCACCTGGCACGCGCGCGCGGTCAGTTTTTTCCAAACGTCACTTCCGGTTGTCTTCCTCCTTCTTGAAGACATAATAACATTGATTAGTGAAAGGTACACCACGCCTCCAACAAAGTTTGACAAAGTGTTGTGGAAGAAAAATGTACTTTTTGGGGAATAAAAACGAAGAAAAAACAACGTTTTAAATTGACGGATTTGTGTCAAATGGTGACATCCCATATCGATCGTAGCCCTGCGACTGCGCCAGATTCTAGGCCGTTAAATTCTTAGATCGTCAGCCGATAGTCAGAATTTCAGTGCACTCGCTGTTCATAAATGACACGAATGATCTCCAAAGTCTACAACAGAGCTATGAGTCTTGGAAATGGACACACCGTTGCGCTGTTATCAAAGTAAATAGTCTGATAAATTGTTGGGATAATTTGAACTAACGAAGGGACACGTGAGTAAATCCGTGGGGAGCGAAAACAAATTCGTAAAATAATTATGACCAATCATAAAAATGGATAGTGTTTGAGTAATCGAATGACATGCGTCTGAAGCAAGAAGAATCGCATTTGGGTACTAGTTCGCGCGGGACTCTGGGACAAATAAAGAGCGGGAAAGATGAAACAAAGTAGGAGACGATGCTTGGACTCGAGGGAGATCTAATGGAAGAATGTTGTTGCTAAGTGAAGATCAAAATCTTAACTTAAAATTTTAACGCGAGAGTTGTGAACGCGAATGGAAGTGTTATAGATAAATAATGACCTTTTAGATGAAAATTATTAGGGAATTTCGGAAGTACATGTGAATATATGTGTGCGCGTACAAAACAGACATTTTCGTGTGTATTAAACAACAAGGTAGCGATGGAACAATTGGAAACGACAGTCAAGGGTGCTACCCGTGCAACAGGAAAGTAAACAATGGGGAATTCTGTTCAAAATTGAGATAATGTAGGAAGATCAAGTCTTGTTTAATTTTAAGAATTAATATAATATTTGAAAGAAGTCAGTGGACATGCATGCGTTCAGGGAGAGAAAATAAAAATATCAGTTGCAAAGTTAACCATGTGTGATTAGAATAATGTTTTGTTATTGTTTTTTGGTTTGGATTTTGTTTATCAACTAGGATGTTTGTATTTATGTACGTTCTTGAAGAATATAGATAGTATATATAATTCTACAGAAGTAAGAATTATTATTTTCTGTAATAGCAAGGAGAATTCCCGATCCCATGTAGGAAGATCAACAATTACATGCGTAAATATGGCACGCCGAGATCCTGTATAGGCGGCCTATCGAACCCGCTCAATAAAAATATTTATCTTGACCGGACTACCTCTAACATTATTAGTATTTCAATATATAAATAATTAATGGTAGCGGAAGAGAAAGAAGAAGGATCGGTCAGAATAGGCTATGACGAAATCAAAAATAAACACGTACACACACACACACAAACACACTCTCACACTCACACACACACACACACACACACACACACACACACACTTTCCATGGGAATCAATGATTCTGAAGCCAAAAATGTACCAAAATTATTTATTACTAATTTTACGAGAAATACTCTAGTGGATTTCTTTACCATCTAAAATGACTTCCACTATATATACGTTTGGTGATGTTGACTGCAGTTAGGACTTGGTAGAAGCGTTGCCAGACGGAATCCAGGGTTTCTGAAAGTGCCCACCGCTCGTAACTTGGTTGTCACAGACGGAGCTGCAACTCGCTCGTCTCCACCGCGGCCGTGTGCGTGCGCGGGCTCGTGTGTGTGTGTGTGTGTAGGAAGAGGAGAGAAGCTCGGCGCGAAGGACGCAATGAGCCCCGAGGTAGAGCCGGTGTGCGGTGTGCACTCCTGTATGTTCCCGCTTGAGTTGTGCGAAGCCGCCAGAGAGATAGGCGAAGCAAGTTTGCCGCCGCTGGCGCGTGTTCTGGAGGGGATTTGCAGGGCGAGTTTCTCTCCGTTGATTGTCGAGGTCCTGCGTTAGAATTTAAGGCCACTGCACTATACCTGGAGTTGTCAGAGTGCGTATTGATCACTTTCTACGCTAACCCGATGTATTAGTCTTACTTGTGCTTACAATTTATTCTTTTTATTCTATTGAAACCCACACAGTTTATGAAATTTGACTCATGGTGCAAAACATCACATACTTTCCTGAAATCACTTGGAAAACCTCCAACAATACGACTCAAAATTACTCGAAAAATACAAATACTTGAAAGAATTGTTCATGAAATGACTTGAAGATCTACAATAAATGGCCAAACATCTGTTGGCAAATGGATTGCATTAAGAAAAGTATGATATTGGAAATGTAGAGCAGGTTCAAAAAAGAATTTGAACTTTAACACTATATTAATTAAAATTAACTTTAAATTACATTAATATTTAGAAAAACCTACATGAAAATATATAAAAATAAAATATTGTAAAATAAATTGCATTAAAGAAAAGGTCTCCAACTTTGAAATTGAAGACGTAGGAACAGATACGAGAACTGAAGAGAACCAAACTGAAAAATAGTTTGAGACGGTTTGATAAAATTAGTAGAAAATATAAGTGCAGGAGCTGCTCATTATTGTTATCAATGAAATAATACATAAAATATGCAATGATGCTATTGACATTTGTAGATTTTTTTGCAATAAAAATCATTGAAATGTTAGTAACAACTTCAATCATCAATTCCAGTTAACTAGCTTTATCCAAGAGTATTAGAGATCATTATATGATCTTTATCAGTAATCATAGTTTTGAAAAAATAAATTTAATGAAATTGAATCAATTGAAATGCCAGAAGATGGTGAGTATTAGCTCAAATAAAAATAATCTATTTATACTCGGGCTAATATTTCCTTTACTAACACTTGCAATTTATTCTTTGGTTAAATGGTTCGTAACAAAATATTCTCAATTTCGATCAAGAATATCAAATGTCTCTCATATTTATTTATTCTATTCGGAACAAAATATTTTTGGGAAACACAGTTCTATTACAAATCTTTTCATATCTTATAATCATCTTCTAAAATTATTAGAAATAATAAATATAGAAGGCACTTTACACTCCAAATAAAGTGAAATATTGCCCTAGTGTCAGGTGAAGATGCTTCCTAGACTTCGGCACCGTCTGATCTTCGGCGCATACCGAAACTATTGTGTTGGTTAAACGGCACGCTTATAGAGTCATAAATATTTTGCAATAACGAAATAATAAAGTATTTGCAGTTTTAAGTGTCAATTGAAGTGGTTCTATAGAACATGTAGCAATTACCTCAGATTTTAATTACAAATAAGAGAAAACGCTCACATACTTAAATCCTCTTCTCTCTAAGCTTCTGACTGAAGTATTTTCTTGTAAGCATGATTAGGTTCTCGGTTGATGATAAGAGTGATAGATTTCTGCTATGCGATCCCGAGTTCGATTTTCGCTAGGGGCAAAAACAGTTCTGAAGCTCTCCATTATAACCATCTGAGGTCTATAGCTGTGTGACAAAAGATGGTATCAGGCAGGTTAAGTATGGAGAAGGGCATACGTCGGCTCACCACTCGCTCCCCAGACGTAGATAATAAATAAAAACAGGGCTCAGGCCTTGAAAACACCGCTAACACGCAAACGTTGGATTAATCCGACACTAAGTTGCCAAATACATACAGACATTTTCTCTAATTATTGTAATTTGACATTTTCTAGAAACATCTCTCTCATACATAATGATATCAGCAACCAAAATGAATTCCAACCACTGTGTGCAAAGTGCCATAATAATTGTTGAGTTTAGATGAGTAGTCTAACCCCAATCCTGAGAAAGTAACTTCAATGGACGTTTGCATTTGCTTCCTCTGTATGAAGGATGCTACACAATCACAAGGAGTGTATGAATGAATAACGATGTATAAGATCATGCTAAGTGTGGTAGTGGTGACTATGGGAAGACCATCAAGCCACAACCACATGGTAAGAACACCAATGCCTTCCGCCGAACTCGACTACTCAGCCTAGGAATAACGAATATTTGGACTCTGCTCAAGGCTTTTTCTCTACCCAGACCCAAAACATAATGACCAAAAATAAAAAGGTACTAATTTTTTAATACAGGATAAGAGCATCAACTAATGATTCCGACGGTGGCAGATTTTCGGCACTGGCTAGACAGCTAGGTCGAAACCAGCCCTGTCTGGGGAGAATTCTAGCTGCCAGCTGCTCTAATTGGAACTTTTCCGTGGTTTTCTCCGATCAACACCAGCCGTATGCAGGAGCAGTATCCTATAATCGAGTCACGGACCGTGTGCAATCTTTCCTTCCTTTTCCTTAACCATATCCTTATCCCCTGCTTATATACACTTACGCTTACATGCGCTACACTACCACACTTGGCATGATATCAGCGCCATCTTAGAGCTTGTCTCGACTGGGGCGGTGTTAGCAAATATCTGGATGGGGTAAATCCCATAAGACATGTAGGTCGACGCCAGATCTCGTACTCGTTAAGAAAACACATCCACCTCCCTTGATAAAAGAAAAAATTGCACTACTCTTATGGGCTATTGACCATAGCAGTTAAATCTCTCGGAGACACCAAATAATAAATCATTAATTTTTTATATTAATTTTATTTTGAGTGGCATTAACTACCTATTAGACCTACTGACTTCGCAGTCTAATATTTTTAATTTTCAAAGTTTTAGTACTTCTGTTTTTTACATCTAATCTTCGGAAAATGATTTGTCGGTTTATTTAATTGAATGTATTTTTTCTTGCTGAAATGGGACATTGAGAATAGCATTGGAGTCTTTCTCCTTCAAGTATATTCTTCTTTGTTGTTGATCTTTGAGCATGTCCTCGAAGATATCATGTGCTGTTAACAGAGAATAACATCTCGGTTGAGGCCTTTTATTTATTAAATAAGGATTAATATTTCTTTTTTAAAGGCGATGATACTTGTTTGCTGGCAATAACTTTTCTAATAATCGTGAGGTAATTGTCGAAAAGTAATACAATATATTTAATTTTGACCACAAAATTGTTCCTGTGTATCACGCTTTTCACACAAACCCTACAAGTCTCATTAAAACAAATTTTCTCATGGTCTCAGAATCACAGAACTAAATTTATAAAGATAAAAACGTGCAAATTTGTTTCCTTTTAAACACGTCATCTCTCGGGCGAGAAAGTTTCTTGAAATCCAGAATACTCTCTCCTCGCACTGGAAAATTAATTCATATTGCCACCATAAAAACCGAAAGCTGTGCTTCCGCAGCCCCGACAGGCGTTTCCTGCACCGAACCTTCTGAATCTTCTCCGCGCAGTAACTCTCCGGCTTCTCGCGACCCGCCCCGAGTTACTCCGAACTCGGCGCAGTGAACTGTTAAGGACTCGCGACTGTTTTAATATCTGAAGATGGAGGGAGACGGGGAGGACAGGAGAATGAGAAAGAAGGGAAGTGAGGGAGGGGAGAAGAAAGAGACACGAGTTGTTCACACTTGGGTCTTCTTCGACGGAGGAGGCAGAGGGGTTAGGAGAAGGGGTGCTTGCCGTGCGGTCCCAAGCTTGGAACTTGTGGGTCGGTATTGTCTTTCTCTCTTGCACGGGGGATGATATAAAAACAATCATAACTTTCCCTCTCCTCTTCCTCTTAGTTCTCTTCCATCTCCCCTTCTCCGTTCCCTCTCCTCAGCTCCTTCCACGCCTTCATCCCCGTTCGATGCGCGCCGCTTCCCGCCCCTGCGACAACTCACTTTACAAGGCGCGTAACTTGAGACAACGTCCCAAGTCCCTTGCAGCCCCCCTCCAGGTCCTTTCTTATGTAAACTTCCCATCAATAGAGAGCGCTTCAGAAATTCAATTCGATAATCTTATGGAAATGTAGCGGCGCAGGAAGGCGCGGGCTGGTTTCAAGGGGTGGGCCGGAGGTGGGGGAGGGGACGGCGGAGGCGGCTCGACCGTAGTTTGCGGTTCCGCCACCGGAGGCACCACTGTCATTAGCTAGTCGGCGGCTGCCGCGGCGGTTAGCTTATTTGTTCTGCCTTGCTGAGGGGAGGTTGGGTGTGGAGGGAAGGAGCGGGGGTGGGGTAATCGTTGGCAGCGAATGCTACACCGGTAGGGACAAACCCCGCTGCAGATCCGCTACCCGCAGGGCAGGGCGTTTAGAGGGTTTGCGTCTGGCTGAGCTGCATGGGACGATGATCTTTTGGGCTGGCTAGCATGTTTTTTCTGTTACAGATGCGATCAGTAAGTAAGTGATGATAATATCACATTGAAATATCAGCTACTAGGGAAAATCATCCTTGTATGCAGGAACCGAAGGGTGTTCATGACATGCAAGTTTTTACCAATTTGCGTAGTTTCCATTTCACATTATCACAGCAAATAACTCTCTTGAGGTAGGGAGAGAATTACAAAATAAACGGTAAAAATACCAAGTGAAGTTTCCGCTGGCCTTCCTGTGTGCGGAAATCAATCACTAGATCAAAATGAAGGACATTAGAGTGGAATTATTGAAACATTTTTAGAGGAAACACAGCTTATACACATGCTTATAAAATTCGATTGTTAAGAGGAAATGAAATTGTTTAATTTCATAAAATATGAAGAAATTGACGCTAATCATATGATAAAAATCAATATTTAGTTTCTCATCAAAGCATTTTTCTTAATTTATTTATGTCGAACGTTCATTGATGCCATTAGTCCAGTTGTATTAAAATTGAATTGATTTTCTAGTTACAATGAGAAAGTTCGTTGTAATATGTCTTGATTTCAAATTAATCTCGCCATATAATTATTTTTAATTGTCATGCACTATTGTCATATCAAAGATTTCACTTTCCTTGCTTTTCAAACGGACATGGAGAATATAAAACATATAAATGCAAATACCTAACGAAATGTCAGTAATTCACATTGATTCATTAATTTACTTACTCCCTAATCACATAATGTGCGTTGTATGGGTAACATTTGGAACGCTTTGGGGCCCTTTTGGGGAAATATCATTCACCTTGATTATTCGCAGCGTAAGTTAATGGGTTTGCCTTGCTTCTCTTAGTAGATAGCAGAAACGTACCTCGAAGTTCGTAAATCCATGTAATAATTGATGATGTATTAGATTTCGTGGATTACAGATGTAATTGCTATAATATTACCTTCAGTACATCTTCCTCCACAAGAACCTACCATCCTATCGCAAAGTAGGAGTGAGATAGATTGCATTCAGAATTGTGAAATGGTACTGGGATTTAGCGATCTCGGCTAAATTGGCATCAGAAAACTAGTCTCATAACTTTGAAACCATGTTTCACAATACGAAATAAAAATTTTCAAAATAAGACAGTTTAATAAAAAACGCTGAAGTTGCTTAATTTTTGGTTCAATGGGCATACATAGGTTAATGTGTAACTGAAATTTATTAACCAGAGTAAGTATATTTGATTTACCTAATTTTTCTCTGCTTTTTAGGGCATTTTAAAAACATTTTAAGAGCATTGTATTTATGATTGGCGATATTTTAAATCATTAAAATACGCCTCTAATTATAATTACTATTATTATTATTATTATTATTTCCTTTGCACAATTTGCACAATTCAAGATCTACGGTGGGTCAGTTGTGTGTTAAAAATGCGCGTCGATGCCAAGGTTGAATTACCATGATAAAATGTTTGTTTATACTACGCAATTTCATAAGGAAAAAAGACATTTCAAACGTAAAACAAGTCCTTGGCTCGTATAACCAGCTGTAACACTCTGTAAAAGCATATTTTTTGACAATTCTATTATTTTCTGGATGCATCCAATGAAATGGTCAATGTCTAACTGTAGACAGGGGTGCAATGTCCCATCACTTGCCCCGAACGATGATCCTGAAAAGTTCTAACCGGTAGCAAAGAACCAAATACTCTACGCATGATAAATGAAAAACAGACGGAATTTTGTACTGAAATCATGAAAATCTGTGTATTTTATTGCATTTACCTTACATAATTACGGAACATAATTCAGCTAACGTTCAATCATGATAAAAGTGAGTAAGGGATATTTAAATTAACTTACCACAGAAGTTAATGAAAGCACTATTTTAAGAAAGTTAAGTACAAACTTAAGTTTAAGAAGAAACAAGAAGAAGAAGATGATGAAATCTTGCATCGCAGTACACTCAAGAAACGATTCACTGACATCTTTTTCCCTTGGCGCGAGACATACATCATGCGAGGAAGGAGAAAACACGTATTCCGAATGGGAAACACGTGCCGGTCCACATTCGCAAGAATCCATCGTCGACCGCGAAGGAAAAATGGTTTCCCCCTCCTCATTCACCCTCGGCCGCTTGTTTGGACAGCTGCGCCTGGCCCGCCCTTCTTTCAACACACGGTACCCACCATTCGCCGCCACACACTCACCCATCCTCGCAACCACTTCACTCGCCCACACACCACCTACTCTCCATCCACCCACGATTCCACAATAACTTCCGCCCGCCCACCCACCCACCACCCTGCCACCCCGCCATCCGTCTGCCCACCTACCTACTGACCGCGCATCTCCGCCCGCCCGCCCGCCTGACTGCCCGCCCGCCTGACTGCCCGCCCGCCTGACTGCCCGCCCGCCTGACCGCCCGCCCGCCTGACCGCCCGCCCGCCTGACCGCCCGCCCGCCTAACCGCCTTACCTGCCCCTGTTCCCGCCCCCGCAATAGTTCTACTATTGCTACTACATTGGGGTAAATTGCTCATGAGAGTACCTAGAGTTCACAATTGTTTGAGGACGGAATCGAACGGGTATCTATTGTTTATCTGTGTGTTATTTGTTGAGGCTAAATTATTTTGTCTTAGTTGATCTATTTAGTTTATGTTGGAGTAGAAGTTATTGGATAGGCGTGCTATTTGATAGATGATTGAGTTTATGTTTAATTCACTATGGAGTTGATGGTTTGAAATGAACCATGGGGCGTTGGTAATGATTCTGAGGAATCTGTTCTGTAATATTTGTATTTTATTTACGTTGGATGGTGCGGCATTTGTCCAGATGGGACAAGCGTATAGCATTATGGGTCTTATGATAGTTTTATATAGTGTTATTGCATTTGTTAGTGAAAGTTTGGAGTTTTTATTAAGTATTGGGTTTTAGTTGGATTAATTTGATTTTAGCCTGTTGTATTTTAATGTTTATGTGTTTTTTTTCCCGTTGAGTATTTTGCCAAGATTTAGTCCTAAATATTTTATAGGTTGATTTGATGGCGTACAGTATATTTTGCTATTGTTTAATAGTAATGTGTGCCTGGCTTCTCTGCACTCGTTCTCCGCGACTTGTTCGTAGATCTTCGCTCCGGGCTACCCACACGCGCGCCGCTCTAGTTGACTTCGTAAACCACCAGGGGGCGGGGTGGGGACGTCGGGGGAGCAGCGAGGCCGGGAGGATGTAGAGGCCGCTAATCGGGCATCTCGGGTGGCTGAGGTGCATAAAACCCCCTCCCTCCCCCCTCCCGAACCCCACAGAGGGATGTGAAAGAGGGAGGAGGCGCAGGCGGAGCCTGGTTACTGAGGATTCGAAGCGAAAGTCCGGGTGGTGAAACGGTGAAAGATGTGGAATGTGGTATTGGAAAGAGGGAGTTGAAATCGGGAAGGGATGTAAGGGGATTGTACGTATGGGTATTTATGAAGGTGCAATCCAAGTTTTGCCAAAGGTGGGGTCGTGAGGCGAAGGGGCGTGCAAATAACTCTTTGCGTTAACTCAGTTCACACGGTGTGCTGCGCAGGCCGATGACAAGGAGACTTCGTGAGAGATCTTAAGAAAGCTTCGAGTTGGGACCAGTGGCATTGGAGTTGGTTAAAAAGATGTTGCATTAGAATTGGTTAAAATACATTTATTTTAATTTTCATGAAAATTATTTGAACATTTTACCCGTTTACATTTACACCGAAATCGTACGAATTTAATTAACTATTCAAACTTTGTCGCTTTTACAATAAGTAATGAACCGATTAAGATACAGTAAAAAGAGTAAAATGTTTAAGTAATGAATCTCATTTTTTTCAGTTCATTCTGTACTGAGAGTAGAAACGAAGAGTGAAATTTTTACCTTTTCATTTTGTGAGGTATTTCCACCTGTTGTTTTCTCAAAATAAAAAAAAAACTTCATTATGTTGACATATTTGATTTAAATCCCACTGTTCAGAATTAATTTTTATGAAACAAATGCTTGTTTTTTTTTAAATCTCTTGAATCACCGGAATATGTTAACTGATTCAGACACCGGTAAGAAACTGCATTGTGCTTGTTGAGGAACATGCCCTCGGTCCTAATTACAATAGACCAAAAGTCCTGTAAAAGAATAAAACGAAAACAATTGAAGTTGTGGGGATGCGAATGTGGGGATAAAGTTTTGCGAATAAACTACGTGAATAATGAGTTTCAAAATATATGATAGCGTGGACGAGTTTTAAAATAATAGAAATAAAGAGATCTAGACACAGTGTATGGAACACGGAAGCTGTAGGAAATCTCACTTTCATTGCTGAAGCTGAAGTCAAATGGAAGATTATTATGTAGAAAATGTAAATCTACTTGTATATAGAAGGTTAAAGGATTGGAAATGGTTGTATGTAGAAAGTTAAGTAATTTGTTATCTGTTGGTGAAAGACAAAGGTGTGGGAAAGGCGACGAAGTCATTAAAGGGATATGGAAATGGAGAGGGTGGTTGTTGGCAAACACTGTTCAGGGCCTATAGGCCGGGAAGGGCGTTATATCCAAAAGGGGGTTTGGGTTTGTGATTTCCGATTGTCTTTTGACTTCCCACTTTCGAGTATCGCTCTACTCGCTCCGCTTTCGTTCTCTCCTTTCACTTCCCTTCTTCACTAATGCACTTGGTTTCTTCTCTCCCCGGCCACCACACTCGTCGCCTTCTTTTCCATTTTCGCCACATGCTCCGCTACAACCCTCGCTGTCCTTCTTGCTGCCTACCGCTGCAGTCTTAGCCACCGCCCTTGGCTCTGCCTCCGCCCCCCCCCCCCTGCCCCACCCCCACTGCTAATACGAGTGGTTTAGGATATTTCTTTTAAACTCAAGGTTCGAATC